>APFE030829522.1:13893-74264 GCA_000404065.3 Pinus taeda | reverse complement strand
ACAATTCCTAGAAAACTTAAGCAATGTGATGCTGGCATTCTAGGAAAGCATAGCAAACAGTCATTTCATGACTCACATTCAAGAGCACATAGGAAGCTTGAACTTATTCATTCAGATTTATGTGGTCCAATGCCTGTTCCTTCTGCAAATGGAAATAAATATATCATGACATTTATTGATGACTACACCAGAATGTGTTGGGTTTATTTAATGAAGAACAAATCTGATGCTTTCCTAACATTCAAGAATTTTCATACATGGATTGAAAATGATGCACAATCTCATATTGGCTCTATTCACACTGATAATGGAAAAGAATACACTTCAAATGAATTTGAAAACTATCTTTGCCAACATGGGATCAAACATCAAACGATTGTGCCTTATAGTCCCCAACATAATGGAGTAGCTGAAATAATGAATAGGACAATCCTAAATATGGTACATTCCATGATGTTTTTCAAGAATGTAAAATTGATGTTTTGGGCTGATGTAGTTCTATGTGTTGTAATAGATGTAAAGAATAGATGTCCATCTAATGTTATTAGAAGCAAGACCCCTTATGAAATGTGGTATGGCAACATTCCTTCGGTAAATCATCTCAGGGTCTTTGGTTCCACCTGTTATGCCTTGATACCAAAGGTACATAGAAGCAAATTTGGTGCAAGGAGTCGTAAGTGTATCTTCTTGGCGTATTCAAATTCCTCCAAAGCATACTGTCTCTATGATGAATTTAATAAAAAAATTATTGTATCTAGAGATGTAGTCTTTCTTGAATCTTCCAAAGTTGACAATGTTGTTGAGCGATAACTTGATCGCTTGGATAGATTCGGACATGAAAAATATTTTCAAGAATTTGATAATCAGATTCCACATCTTGAAGGGGGGATTCCTATACTGGATCAATATGTGGAATCTTCTTCTAGTGATACACCTGAAATTCCTCTGTTAGTAAGTTGATTGTCTCATTCAAGAAGTGCGTACCCTGATCACTCATCAAAATATTTGGACATCCAAATCACGTCAGTACATGCTCAAATAGGGACTTCGCGGTAGTCACGCCCGTGCAATCCTTCACTGGCTGCGCTTTTGTCGAATGAGTCAAATACTCCGTTGTGGTGATAACGTACCTCACGCCTATCTTCCCTTGAGGCTAAATGGGTCCTACAAAATCTATTGCCCACTTTTCGAAAGGTTGCAACGTCATTTGTGGATTCAAAGGCATTTCATCCCTCCACAATGGCTTACCTATTCTTTGACATACATCACATGATTTGCAGTATGCTTTTGAATCTTGATGAAGGGTTGGCCACCACAACCCTGTGCGTAGAATCTTCTACGCAGTTTCTCTCCCGACATAATGTCCTCCCACGGTGCCCCCATGAGCGTCCAAGAGGATGCTACTTGATTCAAACTTAGGTACATCCCCTCACAGTATTTCATCATTCCCCATCTTGTATAGATGCCCACCAATGATAGAGAAGTCTGCCGCACGCACCACTAATTCCTTCTTTTGTTGGACAGAGTATCCTTCTGGCACAGTACTAGTTGTTAGAAAGTATATTATATCTTAGAAATGTCCATCCATGATGCGCACAACAAAGAGTTCTGCGTCAGTTAATCCTTCCTCCAAATTAGTAGGTTTCTCCCCCGTTTCAATACGTAACAGATGGTTTGGTCCTGCATTCAATCATCCAGGCTTCACAACAACTTCAAAATTGTACTCTTGGAACAATAAGAGCCATCTGTAGGTTCGCCCCCCAACACAGGCTTATTGACTAGGTACTTCAGTGCAGAGTGATCCGCATACATCTTAAAGTGGCCTCCTAGCAAGCAGTGTCGGTACTTTTGGAGCATGTACACCATAGCTAGCCCTTCGCGTTTAGTGGTAAAATAGTTCTTCTCCGCTTTGGCCAACTGTGTGCATGGATCATCCTGCCCATCATACTCATCTGTCAGTCACATCTTAGGCTTCCTAAATCATGTTCTCATCATCCTTCTACATTTGCACCAATCATCAAATCTTCCCTTGTGCGTACCCCACCATCTTGTGGGCGTAGCACGCAGTACCCAGTACAAGGCCTGGGAGCATTGCTTTTTCGACACCTCCCTTTCAAATGCATTGAAAAAGGTATCTACCTCATTTAGACCATCATAAGTTGGCAAATTTCTTACCACTAACGACACACAACGAAACGATCGAGTCATCATGTTGCAATTCAGCGTAGTTACTTCGTGTAACTGATTTTGCCAACATTCTATTTCTTTGTCGGAATCTGAAGTGCAGGAACTCTTGCGATCCCACGTAATCCGTCCATCTGTGGTGGGATTCACCCAGTCTTGGTCTCACGCTATTATCTTATAGATGCAGTCCAGATCATCATCACATTCATAGTCGCGGACTGGTTTTGTATAGCGCGATCCTTTAACAGGATCCAGGGGTATTATTACACACAATGATTTCTTCTCAAATATCATCTTTCACTTCTTCAGATTGATTACCCCGTTCATATCAGTAACCCAGTCAATTCCCAAGGGCACTAGGTAGGGATTGTTGTCATCAACAATCTTTATTACTTCAAAATCTGCCAGCATGCTTGCTCCCTCAATATCCATGACCACTCCCTGAAGCTGCCCCATGGGTATGATTTTTTGCTAATTCACCATCCTTAGTTGAATCAGAGACCATTACAGCGCAGGTCTCCCCATTCACTCCCATGTTTGTTTCAGTAGAACATTCGCATCGGATCCCAAATCCAGAATGACTTGATCCATTTTGCATTCTTCGATCTGAGCGGTGAGTCTCATTTCACGCCCTGTCCTTGTCTTCTGCTTACCGATATTTTGGACTACGCGCGGTTCACCTAACATGGTCCCAACACATCTATTAATGAGTTCTTGTAACCCTTTCATAACCTTACTTTTGTGCAGTAACTTCATACAAGTTTCCAAGAAAGTTGTGAGCATAGAGGGGTCCATTTCTGGCTTAGGCTTATCTTTGCTTCCTGAAGCGGAGGCCTCAGTGAAGCTCTTCTTAGCTTCCATGAATGCTTCACGAGCGTGCTCCATATCTAACTCAGCTTCTTTCACTGGGGCTTTGTGAACCCATGTACTGTCTTCTGGCTGTTTCCCCTTGCCATCTCCCATCGTGATTCCACTCTGGAGCACTATATTTACATTCAAATCTTCCTCGCGCAGCTCAGACCTCATCATTTGTAGGTTCTGAGTCGGGGGAGGCAGTAGTGCCTCTTTGTCATGTATCCTAGCTATCAGCGTAGGACAATCTTCTATTTCATGATCAAACAATGTGCAATACTTGCATGACGGGCAGGTTGGATTAGTGCAATCGCGGGCATAATGTCTCGGTCCTTTGCAATTGTAGCAAATCAACTGTCCACAACCTCTACCAGGTCCTCCTCTACCTTGGCCTCGTCCGTGCCCTTGAAATCCTACCCACATCATCCCTGCATTCTAGTCAAGGGGCTGTGTTTCGGCCTGAACCCTGTAGGCAGGAGTTCTATCCATCATCAATTCATAGCTCCTGCAAGTATGCTCATCATGTCCTACCGACCTACAAAAGTTATAGAATAAATGTTGCGGTGTTTGCATATACTTCTCAAGAAAGTGATAATTGTCCGTGGCATGTTTTTCGGCTACTTGATAGATAGCGCACCATAAAGCAGGTGTCACACTAGGTCCTTCTTGAGCTTCCAGCCTTAAAGGCATCAGTCCTCCTCTTAGAATGTAATTTATAAAGATCGGGCAATGGTCTTTGTCATGACCCTGAATCTTACATTTCAAGCACCATACCTCCTCGCGTACCTCTGGTCAAACCATCTTGTCCTGCTTTAGACTTTGCATCTCAAGGCACAGATTTTGCAGCTGCGCGTTGATCTACTGAACTCCTAGATTAGGGTCTTGCATCAGAGTCTCATGTAGTCTCATGGAAATCTCCAAGGACTCTGCTTGAGTTTTTATATTTTGCTGCGACAATGCGCTCCTTAAGTGGGTTAGTAGCGAAGCCACAAACCACTCGCAATGCTGTCCATTTGTCAAATTCATGCTGGCTTCATGAATTAAACATTTCAGCCTCTGATCTACTTCCCAAGGCATCTCGCCTGGTTGCATCACGATCTCTTTGAATCCTACAATCAACTACACCTCAGATTTAGGTCTGCTAAATTCCCTATTTAGTGCTTCTTGGATGTCTGCTACTTTCGCATTCGGGTTATCGTTGTAGTACTTAATATACCAGGTCAGCATGCGATCCTGCAGAGCGCTAACCAGTTTCACTTTCTTTATATGGTCATCTGTAACACCTTAAGCTTCCCATGCAACCATCACAACGAACCGGAATTGGTCCGAGTCCTCATTTCCCAAGCCTTTGAACAAAGGCAACTTCACTATGTTTGACATACTAAATCGTGGTGGAGGTGGAGGTGGTATGGGTGAAGTTGGAGGTGATGGTAGTGAATTCGGCGGTGGTGTGGACGGAGGTGGTATTCGCGGGAATCCTTGTTTTATAAACTAAATAGCACTTCATGGATAGACCTTCGCGATCCCTTCTTCATCCCCTCGCGAAGGTGAAATCAAGGGGCTATGCCCTGGACCCTTATTTCCTTCATTTCTGTAAAATCTTCTGCTTCGTGTAGTCCTGAACATCAAGGTAGCTGCATAACTTGTTTTCGCATAACAACGTTTTAATCCAAGTATTCAAAGATTTTACGTACTTACCTCGCGGTCCTTTGAAAAAGCATCATTGCCTCACTATAGTTGACTGAGGTCTTGACCGCAAATTTAGTCAAAAATCCTCCTATGATACGATCGAGCCAATGATCGACAATGCGGGTGATCTTATCCTTTGATGCTTCCAACCTTCGCACTAGTTCTGGGGTCCACACAATAGGATCGTCAAGTTTCCACCTTCCTTAGATATCTGCTAGCTTTGCAATCCAATCATATAGCTCAGTAGGAAAGGAAGTGAAAAAAATTTCATGGATCTCCATATACAGGTACCTGTCTAGCCACCGTTCTTTCGACAATCATGGGTTTCTGTTTTCTTGTGCCGCAAACTCATGGATCCTTTTGTCCAACCAGCCTTCGATTTATTTCTTAGTTGGATTCCAGTAATACGACATCACCCATATCTTATGCAGATTCCTGTCCTGACAATGAATCCATTTGTTGTCTTGAGGGGGCCTGACTCAGGTTTAACGTTAGTTAGCTAAACAAATCCCTACACTACTGGCCCTTTCGACATCAGCCCACAGAGCGCGGACTGAAGTCTCACTCGAAGCAGTATGGGGGGTTGCTTCCACACCCTTGAGATGGATGTGATGTTGGTTTATTTTAGCTAGACCTGCCTTCGCGCAGGTTGCTTAACCCTTTGTTCCACCCTTTATTACCTTTGCAAAAGGGTACAATCGGCTTCCGCACAGCCCTAACCAGGGGCTGAAGTCCTTTCGTGCTGCCAGGGCAACAAACTGCAATATCTCTCAACTAGGCTAAGTGTCTTTCTTATCTTATTAATAGATCTTAGTTAGCTTCACATAAACAGATGTTCTTACTTGCGTTCACTTAACCAATACATTTACATACATTCGCACATCGTATAAGCATTATACGTGAAATCCATACCCAATATAATAGATGCATAAATAGGAAATAAAGACACAGAAATTGTAGAATACTTCTTTTTATTGATAATTTCGAATGATTACAGACTTGACCCGCCCTGCACACTCAACTGCAGGGGTCTACACACTCAGTTGTGAACTTCTAGGCCTCTGCACACTCAGCTGCAGATCCTCTACCTACGCTACGACCCAAGACGTAGACTTCTACTTCAGAGCTATCTCTCATACATGTTTGATCTTCTTCTTCTTCTTCTTCTTCTTCTTCTTCTTCTTCTTCTTCTTTTTTTTGTTTCTGATTTATTTATCTTAGTACTTAAAGCTTAGCTCTATTTATACAATCCCATGGTATATGAACCATGGGTAGATCTTCTATAGAAAACATTACAATTCCAAAATAAGCGCGGACAACCCTATGACTCTTTAACACCTACGCGCTCTGTGACCACAAAATGCAGAGTCTTTACATTTGGATTACAAAATTGGACCAAAATATGGGCTTTTAGCCCTAACAATGCCCTTGGGGGATCCCGCGCCCAACATACAATAATCAATTTTCTTCTTTTTGTTTTTACATGAAATACATATTAATACACACATAATGATAGTTATGAAGACCGACCATAGCTACATATTCAAGGACTTTTATAAGAAATTATTCATATTGATAAACATCAATGACGATAATATCATCATAACTAACATTGTCAAACTACCAAGGCCTTGAAAACTAAGCTCTATCTCTCCACTAAATCAGAGCATAATGCTGGGAGGCATTCAATAGGACACCACACCGCCTCTATGAGGAACATAATCCACCTGGGTTCACCAAAGTATGTCCTCACAAGACCATTTCCTAATCTATTGTCACAATACTTGACATAAGTAAATATCAAACCTTCATACCATTCTTATATTAGATCAATGTAAGCTTTCGATGATTATTTTTGGTCACATTACAAATATCAAGAATGTCAGTCCCTTATGCTTATCCAATCCACCATTCTCCCTATGGGTTTTCAAGTACTAGACTTACTAATATTAGTCCTAGCCATAGTACATGACACATGGAGAATAAGGTGTCCATCCTCACTCCCTCTCAATCTAGAAGGAGATATCCACAAGCGCATGCTTGTCTAAAAAATAATCATCTTTTCCTTTAGGAAGGGACTTAATAAATGCATCAACTTCTTGTTCATTTGTGGAGATAGGTTGTAGTTTTTCAACTCCAATCGACACCATAATTTCAAATAAGAAAGCACTTCCATCTTCTATGAAAAGTTAGGTTCTTGACTATCTTTGTAGAGTATCACAATCAAATCCAACACGTCATCAAGTATTCCGTCAAACATTTTATGGAGCCAAACCACTTCACAACTAATTGTACCAACTACCACATACTTTGCATCTGCAATGCAACCATGCTAGACCCCAACCATCAGTAGTATCTCTACTCATCATTAGCATTGCCAACCCAAACAATGTATCCTCAAGTCCCAAGTCGAATTGTAAGATCCTTCATGTCAACTTTTCCTTACAACTCTCTCTGAAGTCAATATTTCTTCATTAGTCCTTCTAAAAGTACAAGGTCTTCTTTAATCATGAAGCTTATTCAAAATCTACAGTAACTCTTCTAACTGAGGGAATCATCTTAACATGAGAACCTTCAAACTATTCTCTCTTTCTGCTATTACGTTATTCCATCTTCAAACCTCTCTCTCTTTCTACAATCACGTTCTTCCATTTTCATGATTTGTTATGTTCTTTCCATTCTATCATATGTTTTCAAGACAAGGGCAACTCTTATTAATGATCTACAATTTTTATTAGAAGAGACTATGTATAGGCAAAAGACTATCTAGATATAAAGACAATAACAATGGTAGTAGTCAAAGAACGGAGAAGTAGATTACTTATCTTTTAAGTAAGGAATCAAATCCCTCTTAATATTGAACCTTTTTCACCAACCTTGTCCTTACATGAGCAGGATATCGTTTATGTCATTATTAAGATCTATGGATTGTTATTACCGTGGAAATGATTAGTCTTAGGGTTTTCTAATTCAAATGTTTGTTAGGGTTTAGAAACCATAGATGTTTCAATATGTAAGGTCTTCAATATCTTCCATACTTAAAATTTGGATATTCTACAAGTATACAAAAGTATTAGTTTCAAACCCTAGAAATGTTATTGACAAGCCTTATACTATGGAGTTCATTTCATTCCTTGATCACAATAACCTAGAATTCATATGCAAGGAAACATATCGATTATGTCACATTCTAATAGAATCCTTTAATATTAATCCACTATTTTTCAAAGGATCATAAGATCATTGGCTTACCCTTCGTGTTCATTCCTAGATGTGATTTCACCATAACTTGGAAGACTCAACATATGCAATATAACTCACATAGGTCATTGGTTGCAAGAAAAATTAGAAATGAACAAAAATTATATGTACCTCTTTAACCTTACCTATCCAACCCTTCAGTTCTTTTAATCATAGGGATCTAATCCTTTAGTAATAGAGGTCATTTGGATTTTCTTCAGTTGTTATATATCATCTTCCTTCAACATACAAATCGTCATTCATCAAAGTAGGATATGAGCCACAAATATTTCTTTGGGATGCTTGCATTTCCATAGACTTCATATACCTTCGGATTCCTTATCACAATCCTTCTTACAAGGAGATATAACATTAGATCTTTAGGCTTGGCATTATTCTTAGATATTGATAATTCGAATCCCTCTTTCATAGAGAAATAACTTAGAAGATATGATCCTTATGATCACATGTAAACCTTAGTAATTTGGTCCTTTTAACACAATCTACAAAAAGAGTCTCGACTTTTAGAGAAGGTTGACACCTAATCATTGGGATTGGGTGAAGACTTGTAAATAATGTAAATAGTAAATAATGGAAAATAAAGAGCCATCAGGCACTGAAGCCCAAGAGTCACGCCCTCGTGTATATAACCATGAATAATCTTAAAATCTTAATGAATAAACACAATTCATTTGAGGAGTTACCTCCTGGCCTAACATTTTATCAGAGCCAATTCTATTTTTAGCTTTTCTGCCCTTGTAACTCCCTTATGCCATTTCTGTAGTCTTCTCCATTTCTGCAGTCTGCCCTATTCTTCATTCCTATACTCTTCTCTTTGGAACGACACTATCTGGATGCTCATTCGACTGGTACGTTGCCACCCATACTAACCATTTCCTACAGGCATAATGCCCCATACACTCCACGCTCATGCATTTTGTCAGCACTACGAGTAGTTCCCACTGCTTGCTTTGTTTTCCTTCCTCATTGTGGGTGCCAACAATCTCTTTGTTTTCCGTACTGCGCCATACACACCTCGACCTCCATACACACCTTAGCCTCCATACATTCTCCCTCCACCAGCGTGCTCGGTAACTTCGTTCTCAACTCTTAACCAGCCTATACCCTTGTGCACTGTTTTGTTTTCCTTACTTGTAGTTCCCACTGCTTGCTATGCCATATAGTTAACAAGAACACTACGACCTTGAATTTACTTAACATCCATTACTAATAGGGAAAAATCTCTTCTAACTCACTTCTACAGGCACACCTCGTGGCCATGGTGCATATGCTACTCCAATAAGCATACACTATCGACTCCTCCTTTTGCAAATCTTGTCGACTCCTCCTGGTGTTGCTAAGAAGGTAGAGAAGCCCACTGGTGGTGCCACCGGAACTCCTCCCATATGAAGTTGACTCTTTTCTCCCTCCCATACGCTGCTTCGTCCCATACTCGGCCCCTCCTCCATATGTTTTCGACTACTAGTCAATACCTCCACCATTCAACCCTTCCCCATATAATACCCTCCCCTCATACCAGCTCCCCCAAGTAATAACTCCCTCAAATTTCTACCTTTGTGCTACATATTAGAGTGATTTTTTTTTTTACAATTTTACAGTAAAATTTCCTTTTTTACCACTAGGAGTGAAAACTTTATACATTGGCAACAGAAGTATTTTTTTACAGTACACAGATTTTAAAATGCATTCATTGATATCTATTGTGGGAGTGGTTCTCACTAGGAAGGAGAACTATCTTGAGTGGTCTCAGAAGATCAAACACAATCTCATTTTCAATGAGCTGTGGAAAGGAGTTTGTGTAGGAGAAGGAGATAATGAACCTGCGAAGCCTACCTCAAATAATGAATTCACCATTTGGGAAAACAAGAACAGCAAGGCCTATGCCTTGAGTGCAACATCTGTAAATGAAGAGGTGAGTCACCATATTTCACCATTTTCAAATGATTTTGAAGCCCTACATAAGTTGAAGGAACTCTATGAATCACACTCTGCATTTGAAGTTGTCCAATTGATGATTAAATTGTTCAACCTTGAATCACAAAATGATAATCCTCTTAATCTTGCATCAGAAGTAAAATCTATTATGCATGATATCAAAGTCACTAATGTTGAATTAGAAATTCGTCTGATAGCTTTTGTCAAGGAACTTTATCCCACTTATTCAAATTATCTTAAGTCATTGCAAGCAAATGGAAACCTCAAAGAAATTACCTTTGACTCCCTTGTAAATAAATTTGCTGAGAGAGAGAAAGATTTTGGGAAGAAGACAACTCCTCAGTCTTATGAATAAGTTGTATGTCTTTCACATAGAGAGAAGAATCATGATCAAGATTATTTTAGAGGAAGAGGTGGTTGAAGAGGAAGATGAAGAATAAATTTCAGAGGCAGGGAGGGCATACACTGTCAAGGAGAAAAGTCTAATCTTCATTGCATATGTTACAATAGAGATGCATCACATGATGCATCCACATGCAAGTTTCCTTGGGACAGAATTGTGCAGGAAAGAAATCAACCCAAAGGTAAAACCAATGACAAAGGGAAAGGTAAAGTACCTGAATCCGCTCACTATGTTGTGGCACATTGTAATATTGGAGTAAATGAAGACTTGTTTAATGCTTTACTTACTTCTTGGAGAAATGATTGGTTTCTTGATTCAGGAGCAACTTGCAACATGACTTTTAGATTTTTTTTTTTGAAGAATTTACTGAGAGTGTTGATGGATTAGTATAGTTTGTAGATAAATCAAAACTCAAGTCATTAGGGCTTGGCACAATCAGGCTCAAATTGCTTAGTCTTCCATACTTTCTTTTGCATGATGTTTTATATCTCCCACAACAGAGGATAAAATTTTTGTCCTTGGTCCACATATGCCAGCAAGGAAACTCCATTAATATGTTTGATGGCATGGTTGAGGTGATAAAAGCATCAGACCACTCACTTGTCATGACAGGGATAGAAGAAGAAAAACTTCTCAAGCTGCAAGGTACCTCCGCTTGTGCACAAAATTTCTCATAGAGTTCTCATTATAATGAAGGTAGATTTCCATCAAGTCTATTATGGCATGCTAGATTTGGACACTGGAACTATGAAAACCTTCACTTGTTGAAGAAAATGGTGTTACTGGTTTTCCTACAACTCCTAGGAAACTTAAGCAATGTGATGCTTACATTCTAGGAAAGCATAGAAAACGGTCTTTTCATGAGTCACATTCGAGAGCACATAGAAAAATTGAACTCATTCATTCAAAATTATGTGGTCCAATACCTATTCCTTTTGCAAATGGAAATAAATATATGATGACATTTATTGATGACTACACCAGAATGTGTTGGGTTTATTTATTGAAGAACAAATCTAATGCTTTCCAAACATTCAAGAACTTTCATACATGGATTGAAAATGATGCACAATCTCATATTGGCTCTATTCACACTGATAATGGAAAAGAATACACTTCAAATGAATTTGAAAACTATCTTTGCCAACATGGGATCAAACATCAAACGATTGTGCCTTATAGTCCCCAACATAATGGAGTAGCTGAAATAATGAATAGGACAATCCTAAATATGGTACATTCCATGATGTTTTTCAAGAATGTAAAATTGATGTTTTGGGCTGATGTAGTTCTATGTGTTGTAATAGATGTAAAGAATAGATGTCCATCTAATGTTATTAGAAGCAAGACCCCTTATGAAATGTGGTATGGCAACATTCCTTCGGTAAATCATCTCAGGGTCTTTGGTTCCACCTGTTATGCCTTGATACCAAAGGTACATAGAAGCAAATTTGGTGCAAGGAGTCGTAAGTGTATCTTCTTGGCGTATTCAAATACCTCCAAAGCATACCGTCTCTATGATGAATTTAATAAAAAAATTATTGTATCTAGAGATGTAGTCTTTCTTGAATCTTCCAAAGTTGACAATGTTGTTGAGCGATAACTTGATCGCTTGGATAGATTCGGACATGAAAAATATTTTCAAGAATTTGATAATCAGATTCCACATCTTGAAGGGGGGATTCCTATACTGGATCAATATGTGGAATCTTCTTCTAATGCACTCTCTTCCCCACATGAAACTCCAACCACTGATGAAACTTTGAGTGATGTGATTGACAGAATTGGGAGACTCAATCTTGATTCAATCCCAACTCAATCAACTGTGAAGCCTGGACCATCTCAGAAAGGTCCCCAAAAGTGGCTGACAAAGACACTTGAAAATGTTCATCCTGATGAGGTTGGAAAGATAGGAACACGAAATTCAACCAAGCAAAATGGAGGTGATGTAGATGATTCTAATTCACCTTTTGATAGGGATGTTTCTTATGATTGTGAACTGAATTTGCCTACAGATTTTGAACTAACTTCCTTCAAAGAATCTGCTTCTCATGATGAACGGAAAGAAGTGATTCAAAAGGAGTATGATGCCTTTATAAAGAATGGCACTTGGAAGATAGTTGATCCACCATTGAGAACCAAACTAATTGGATGCAAGTGGGTCTACAAGGACAAGTATAAAGGTGATGGCTCACTTGAAAAGCACAAAGCCAGGCTTGTGGCAAAATGTTTTGCACAAAAGGAAGGGGTCGATTATGAGAAATTTTTCCCCACAACAAAATGGGCTACCATTTGGACACTCTTTTTCCTAGCAGCTCAGAATGGTTGGAAAGTCCATCAAATGGATGTAAAAACTTCTTTCTTGAATGGAGATCTGAAAGAGAATGTTTTTATGTCCCAGCTTGAAGGATTTGTTGTGAAGGGACATGAACATAAAGTATGAAAACTTGTGAAATCCTTGTATGGCCTCAAACAAGCACTGCGAGCCTAGTATGAAAAGTTAACTGGGTGTATTCTGAAAGTTAACATCAAACATTATGATCTTGATGATGCAACTTTGTTTGTCAAGAAAGTTGGAAAAACAGTTGTATATCTTGTGGTATATGTAGATGATCTTTTGATGATAGGGAACAATGAGAGCTACATTGCATCCATAAAGAAAGAATTGAGGAAAGGTTTTGAAATGACTGACTTGGGCTATGTTCACTACTGTCTTAGTATTGAAGTAACTCAACATCCGAAATATATATTCCTCTCTCAAAAGAAGTACATTGTGTTGGAAATAATACTGAGAGGGGGGGTGAATCAGTATTATCAAATTATTTTCAATATATCTTCCAGATTTATACTTTAATTTATTCTTCAGATATTGAACATTAATTTGTATGTCAGTACCATATAATAATGAGAAAGAACAAGAAAAATAGATAATTACACCAAGGAACACCAGATATAAGGTGGAAACCCAATGTGGGTGAAAACCACCTGTTGCAATATGTCTATATCTTCTTTCAATTAGAAACTTCTTTCACGATGATTTTGTACTAGTGCAGTCCTTTACCAGTACGCAGGCTGTAACCTGCAGAGAGCTACAACGCTCTCTCATTTTCCAGTCTCTCCTAGAAGGGAGCTACAACCCCCTTAGCTCTTCTACTTCTTTAAGGACCACGTTTCATGAATTTTCAAACTGGATCCATGAACATCAAATAATCAACAAGTACATATGAATCACCCAATCTCCTTTTATAATCAACCAAGGAATCAACCAATAACTTTTCAAAATGCAGTAATCAGAACAACAATAGTAATCTAAACCCAGAACTCTTCAGCAATAGATAAAAGGCAGCCAACAAATATTTCAAGAAATGTCCGCAACTTCACCAATAAAAACCTACGAATATCCGT
This sequence comes from Pinus taeda, assembly GCA_000404065.3. NCBI lineage: Eukaryota > Viridiplantae > Streptophyta > Pinopsida > Pinales > Pinaceae > Pinus > Pinus taeda. The sequence continues at coordinate 60,535 of APFE030829522.1, read as the reverse complement.
ATCTCTTTTGTGTCTAAACTGCGCAGATCTGCAACTGATTCTTCTGCTATTATGCGTACCTCCACACCTACTCCTTCTGATGTACTGCATACCTCTACGCAGATCCACACCTTCACTATTTTCCTAACAACGTACCTCCGCACCTGGTCCTTGTTCCTCTGCGTACCTCCGCATTTGCGCCTTCTGCTGTGCTGCGTACCTTTGCACCTACGCCTTCTGCTGGGCTGCGTACCTCTGCACCTGTGTCGTGGATCGCCTGCGGACCTCCGAATAGAGCCAATTTATCAGTCCTCCAATGTGCCACAGACTGTGAAATCCACAGATCTGATCATGCGCCAATAAGATCACGATTTCTCAATAGATCCGCCTTACAGTTTACATAATTCTCCTTGATTTAGATCTAGCATTATTAAACTGATCACCCGAAATTTTAGATCTTAAGATATTCAAAATTCAAAAAAAGATGTCTAGCCAAATGATCTCCTTCCTTTTTATAGGCAAGCCTTTACTCAAACCATGGTCCAAAACCATAGGTATTCAATACTAGGAACCCAATACCTTGGATCAATACTTTTAGATGCAAAACCATGGACCAAAACCATAGGATCAAACATGTCGGGCTAAATACCATGGACCATTCATAAAGATTCCCACGTGAACGCACTTCTCTGCATTGGAGTGAGTGAACTGGGGTCCGCACCTTCTAAACGGAGAACCTGCGGGTATGTCCGCACTTCTTGGTCGAGGTACCTGCGGGTCCGCACCTTTTATTAGGCTCACCTGCGGGTATCTCATTTTCAATGATTTGAGAGCCTAAACAGAGATCTGCCACTTGAGTGAGTTGCCATCAAGTACAACACTTATGCCATAGTGCCAAACCAGAATCATAATGCCAACACATTGGAGATATGTTGAACACGTTTGGCATGGCTGAGTGCAATCCTATGACTACTCCAATGGAACAAAACTTAAAGCTCCCATTCATTGAAGGAAAATAATTTGAGGATGCAATAAAGTATAGACAACTTGTAGGAAGTCTCAACTACCTGACTACTACTAGACTAGATATTTCATTTGTTGTTGGAACCCTCTCCAGGTTTATGCAAAAGCCTTGTGAGGGACATTGGTCTGCTAGAAAAAGAGTTATAAAGTAATTGAAGGGAACCCAAGAATTTGGACTCAAGTATACACAGATGGGCGACTTCAACTTGATTATATACTTTGATACAAACTTTGATGGAGACAAAGAAACTAGGGTATCTACTTTAGGTTATGCTACGAGTCTTGGATCAGGAGCTGTCTCCTGGAGATCACGCAAGTAATCAGTTCTAGCAGATTCCACAAGTGAGGCAGAATATGTGGTAGTAGCTGAGGTAACAAAATAAATTGTGTGGCTCATGAAAATTCTGGAAGATTTGTAGGTAAAACAAGTACATTCAACTCCACTCATGATTGACAAGACCTCTGCAATAAAATTGGCCAAGAACCCAAAGTTCCATGATCAAATGAAGCACATAAATAGAAAATACCATATGATTCGACATCATGTTGAGGCCAAGACAATCTATCTATGCCATTGTTCCACTAATGAGCAGATTGTAGACATCTCCACCAAAGCGCTTGGAAGAGAAGATCTTCAAAGATTCAGAATGATGCTTGGACTCACCAACATCCCTTCAGATTAAAGCGGGGAATGTTGAAACATAATCATTGGGATTGGGTGAAGACTTGTAAATAATGTAAATAGTAAATAATGGAAAATAAAGAGCCCTCAGGAGGTGAAGCCCAAGAATCACTCCCTCATGTATATAACCATGAGTAATCTTAATGAATAAACACAATTCATTTGAGGATTTACCTCCTAGCTTGACAAAGAAGATCCATAAAGTTTCGATCCTTTGAATCATACTTCAATTGATATATCTTCCTCCAATAGAAGTTCCTCCTTCATCCTTAGTTTTATGCACAAGAAGTAGATGGTTTGGATCATGGATACCACTTTTTTCTAAGGTGACTCATAGAGATTTAACATGATACCATATAATTTTGGATTGTTTGAAAAAGAGATAGGTTAATGCCACTGTCCAAAGAGATTCAGATTCATCAAAGTCTGATTTTGCCATGGTTTTATGGAGGCTTAGATTGCTTTAGAAATTGTTTCGGATCATGGAGAGGACTTGATCCTTCAGACAGGGATAATTTGGAACACTGTAATATTCATCCATAGGTTCAAAAAATCCTGTATAGGTGATGTATCACAAAATTTAGGCATTTCTCTAGCAAATGATTAGAAAAATAATATGTTATAGAATTAGGTTCATGCAAAGGGTATAAATCTAAAACCTTTGTCCTTATTAATATTATAGAAGCTTCCTTTACAGAATGATGACATTCAAAAACCTCAAAAGCAATGATTTAATAAGCCTATGTCCTTCATCTTTCACTATGACATCCTTCTTCTTCACCTTTCACCTACCCTCATACTTTAGGTCATATTACAGGCTTGTGGTAATCCTAACCTCTTCTTGTAGTGGCCCTCTTCTTGATCCAATAGACCAATCATACCATTGTTGTTCCTTTAAGCTACTTGGGCCTCCAATCCACAACCATACAAGCCTCTCAACCCTCCATTAACAACCATCTAGGATCCTTGGTCTTTATCCTATAGTATAGATATCATGGCCCTTTATATAATGCAAAATAGAGGTACCGTTAGGCATATTCTAAGCCTCTTCTACAACAAGAGTTTGACAACAAAATTACAGAGAAGCCTTGTTACAAACTTAGCTTCAAGTGATTAGATCTCAGAGATAAATTCAGAACTTTTTCCTAGCTCTGATACCATGTTGAAATTCTTATGTATAATAGAATTTATAGGCATGATAATTACTTGTTACTTGTTTATACATATTTTCCTTTAGCATTTTTATTTATTCATTAGGTCATCAAGAAATTATACAAATACAATGCAAAAAATACAAGAAACAATAGAAATCAGGCTATAAGGTAGGGAAAAACCTATAAAGGGATAACACATCAATCCTTTCCTTATAGATTCTTCGTTAACAAGAGAAATCCAAAATAAGTAGTGATCCAAGTGTCAAGTCAACCCTCCAAAAGCTACCTTCTTGTAGCTCATGTCATTAGAGATAGTAGTATTTCTGTAGCTCTCATTACACAAATATTTGTTCCATCAAAATGTCTTGCATGTCATACAGATTTGGTCCATCAACAACTCACATGTCATAGAGCTCTAGTCCATCAAAGGCTCACATGTTATAGAGGCCTAGTCCATTAAAATCTCACATGTCACAAAGGTCTGGTCCATCAAAAGCTTGCATGTCAAAGAGGAAGATGCTTCGGAAAACTCACATTAACACACACATAAGATTCCACAAGAAGCTCACTTTACTTCATAATGTGTGCCTCATATTTCTATGCCACAAACCTATGTTACTCTTCCACAGATGATCACCGAGTTGGTTTTCAAATAGTGGAGGAAAATTGCTAATATATAGTTGTTTCCTTATCTGAAAATTTTCCTCTAAGTGTAGATCCGACTTGGTGGTTAGGAGGGATAACTTGAAAAATTGGAGCAACTAATGACACTTGACAAACTTAAAAATTTATTTCTTTTATAATGGTCACAAAGAACACGCCCTTTTCCATTTTCTTTTGATCAAAATGAAGCATGAAGAACATGCTTGACAATGAAAATAATAATAATATTTTTTCTTCTTTTTATTTACATAAAATACATGTTAATACAAGTACAATGACAATTATGAAGACTAACCATAGCTACATACTTCAATGCCTCAGGGTCAAACCCACATAGGTTGTGGCACCTCCATTATAACCACATATTAAAAATATTACTTTGTTTGGTGGGTGTTTGATATAAGCAAATGTTATAACTATAGAATAATACATTTGTCAATTATAAAACATGTTGTTGAACCTATGGCTCACATTCTAATTAAAATACACCCTATGGCGTGTAGTTAATGGTCGATGGTTGTGGTCACATGCGATCGATTATGTTTAAAAAAATATAAACAATATTATACACGTCATTTTGTTATGCCCCAAACGAACCATACTATATATGAACCATCACATGCTCTAATATATGTCAACACATTGTAACAATATGCAATTGATTGGCGATGTTCAACAATATGTTATCAGTTTCATTGGTTATCGGGGAGGTCGCGGGGTCAAGTTTGCGACCTTCCCCTCCTTTTTTCATTTTGGTTACAACAAACATTAAATAAGGTATGCATTAATCACAAAACAAACCCAACATGTGTGTCATTGGTTAGTCTACTTACCTTGCAACCTAGAGGTCATGTATTCAAAAATCCATTAGTGCCAGTATATTGAACAATTTTAAACCACCGAACTTTCTACATTATTCTCGAGGTGCCACATGGTAACCTCTTATTAGGTAAAAATCTTCAAAACTACCATAACTTTTGCATATGGACTTTGCTTTGATGTGATTCACTTTGTGTTGGAATTATCTTGTTGACATATTTGACACGGCATTATTTCCATCAAAATTTGAGAAATTTTAATTTTAGGTTTTTTCAGATCCTCCCAAATCACATTCCTATTAGAGTTAAGAACTAGGTTAGTTCCACAACCGAGGGCTTATTAAGGTAGTCTGCAATATGATTAGTGCTACCTTTCTTGTACTTGATGTTCAAGTAGAACTATCATTAGTATGTGGACAATTGATGATGGAGGCCATTATGTAAATTTCCTTATGTCTACATGAATTATAGAGGTGTAACACCCTACTCCAATATCTATCCAAGTAACCACCCAATTGGGGTAAACATGTGATGAGAGGCTACTATGATATGATTCAACCTCATAGGTGACTGTAAGGAAGTGGAATCGATGGAAACACATCAAACATACCTTCCACATCAGCTACAACACTCCTAGAAGCCATCCCAACCACTCAGGTATCATTCCCCTAGGTCCCACTGAGGTTTTAAGCTATTAAACCTCTGGATGCTCCCATGCTATGGGCATGCCAACATCCAGAGCACTCTGGACACTCCCACAAGCCTGTGTCCAGGGACTATTTCCAACATATTTGTGCCAGAGTCCAAGGAATTTAAGGTACTTTTCAAGCCTAGAATTCTGGCCATTGCCCAAAACTTGCTATAATGTTCGGAATCCATTAAACACATTATGACAAGACCAATAAACCAAAAACTAAGTACAGGATTAGGCCTGACCATCCCCAACTGTGACTGACATTCTGTCAAACACTTGGCATGAATGAGATATACAGGTTTAAATAACATATCTAAATATAGGAGTCTTATACTTATTTGATAATTGCTAAGAATCATTGTGCCCTTACATCATTAGATGCAATACCATCTATTAGGTCATAGATACATTGTTCATTCATTTACAAATAGAAACATGAGGAGAGACATACATCATCGCTATCAGAATACATATACATAACCAACATAATAACAATAGAAATATCATGAATACATCAGCCATAGAATCCACATATAAGCCAATACATTTACACATGAAAAAATAATGGAATGAATTTCTCATTAATGTATGTAGAAGCCAAACGGGGATGGGACTACCACGTTCCACCCAACCATAGATTGGCTGAGCCAAATCTCTCTTTAGCCAATCACCCTCGTGCCATATTCCAAGCATGAAGGTGAGACTCATAACCAACCGAAAAGAACCAAACAAGCATGGATGCTACCAGTGTTATCCACCTACACCATGAGGAATTTTAGTGCCTCCTAGTCTCTCAGGTTTTATCGTAATCCACAGTTCGATCTAGGGATCAATGCCCTACACTGAGACCCACTCTCCAAGATTTACCATACATCCCATCCCGGGACTACTAGGCCCAACGAAGGGAAATACTTTAGAAATTTCACCTGTAGAACAAACCGATATATGCAATGTCCTAAAGCATAATACTTGTTCTACTTCTACAAAACATTAATCGGAAGTATAATCGAAATCATGAGAAACATCAAGTAGAAAAATGCATAACTAATCAAGAGGATTAATCACACATAACACAAGATATATCCAAGGGAAAGCACCAGCATAAAACCCCAACCATGTATTATCAATCAAGTGGAAATCCTCTTCACAATACAAAAAGAATCAGCTCTCAAGCTATCCAGTTCTCAATGAACTATGAAGATATGAATATATGTCTCATGAACTACCCAAGCCCTGTTTATATAGGTTTTCCCTATGGTCCTTACGTAGTTTTCTTAGGAAATAATAGCAAAATCACATGCTATTATTTCCAACATACCAAAAACAACCAATGGTCCAACTACGTATTCCTTGAGAACACTAGTTCCTCAACCATGCAAAAACTACTTACTAGAAATAGTTAAGCATATGATAGTACATTGTCCCACAACTGATCTCAACTAGGTCTCTGACATAACTGACATGCAACAGTTATCCATGAGTGAATCCTCAGTTATCTAAAATAATAGTTGTCACATGCATGCAAGCATTAACAAACTATATTTAGTTATTTTAACAGCTTGTTAAAATAATGTAACTGGACTTGACTAGTTAGAACTAAGTCAACTGATTCTCTAATTATAGAACTCATGCTTATTCCCTCAATCAGTGGAGGAAACTCATGTGCATGCTCACAAAGAATTCAAATTCGAATTTCCTTAATTAATTAACTCAACTGAATTAATTAATTAATATTTCAAACTGCTGTTAAGACCAAAATTAATTTTACTTCCTATAGATAGACTAGGGTCTGCTATAAATAGGAAGGGACCCATAAATGCTATTTTTAGAACTTTCTATTTTTAGCAGTTTCACCTCTCACCCAATGTGGCCAATGACCTCACTAGCCAAACTGCTATTTTTAGACATGCTATTTTTAGCAGGTCTATTTTTAGCACATTCTAAATTTAGGATTTCTTGTTGCACACTTTTCAACACTCCCTCTCAACAAGAAAGGGATTATCAACAACCCCAATCCTGTCTCTATGGAACTCAAACTTTCCCTTTGACAATGCCTTTGTCAAAATATTTGCATCCTATTCCTCGGTTGAAATATACTGCAACATCATGATCCTCTTGACCACACAATCCCGTAGATGATGATAGAGGATATCTATATGCTTGGACTTGTCATGAAACAGTAGATTCTCAGAGAGTTTAATGCAACTATGATTATCACAATATATCATCGTCGGATCCATCATCTAACCAAACAATCCCACTAAGATCTTCCGCATCCAAATGGCCTCACATGCAGCCTGACTTGCTGCCACGTACTCTGCTTCCACTGAGCTAAGTGAAACTGATCTCTGTTTCCGGCTATACCAAGAAACTACAGCTAAGCCAAGGTTGAAAATCCCTCCAGAAGTGCTCTTCCTGTCTGATGGACTACCTGCCTAATCTGCATCTGTGAAGCTTTGGAGCTTCACTCACTCTGTCTGCTGGTACCATAATCCATACTATGTAGTGCCTCTGAGATATCTCAACACATGCTTTGCCACCTTCCAAAATAACTTGGTTGGTTGAACCGTAGCTTGACTCAGCTGGTTCACTGCAAAGCATAAATCTGGTCGTGTGTTCACTAGATACATGAGTGAACCCACAAGCTTCCCATAAACTATAGCAGCTACTACCTCACCTGAAGTAGCATCCTCCTTCCTCTAGTTACTTGCTAGAGGAGTCTCCATGGGCTTGCACATATCCATGTGGAAGCACCTCAGTATATCATTGGCATACTTGCCTTAAGAAACAAATACTTCCCCATCTCTCTGCCACACCTCCATGCCTAGAAAGTAGTGCACGAGGCCCATGTCCTTCATCTCAAACTCTCTTGCAAGATCCTTCTTGCAAGACTTGATCAACTCATAATCACTTGTCAAAATCAGATCATTGACATAAAGTACAATAATCAATAGCTTACCATCTACAATGATGTGGTAGAGGTTTGCATCCGCTTCACTCTTAGTGAAGCCCAACTTGGTGAAATAACTGTCAATTCTGGTATACCAAGCACGGGGTGCTTGCTTCAGCCCATACAATGCTTGCTTGAGCCGACACACATGTGACTCACGATCGAAGGTCTCAAATCCTTCAGGCTGCTCAATGTATACCTCTTCCTCAATATCCCCAATGAGGAAAGCTGTCTTTGCATCCATTTGATGGATCTTCCAACCCATCTGTGCTGATAGTGCTAGAATCAATCTGATCCATGAGTACCTTACAACAGGAGAAAAGGTCTCATCATAGTTAATCCCCTCAACCTGTGAGAAACCAAGAGCAACAATTCTTGCCTTATGTTTCTTAAAACTGCCATCAGCTACGTGCTTTACCTTGTAAAGCCATCGGGAAGTAACCACTGACTTTTCCCCCAGTCTAGGAACAACATCCCATACACTATTCCTCATGATAGAATCATACTCCTCTACCATCGCATCCATCCAAAATGGTTGGTGCACTGCCTCCTCAAAAGAAGAAGGCTCAGTCACTGCAGACTCCCCAACCAGGGCCATGTAGCCAGTGTATCTATCGGGAGATATCCTATGTCTACGATGAGAGGATGGCTGCCCCACATTCTCTCTCACATCCTGCATCAATCTGTCAGCTTCCCGAGAGCGTTTTCGCCCCTCTCTGGAAGACTCTCTAGTAGTGGTGATCTCCACCACTGGAATCTCTGCATGTGGCTGCTCCACATCATCAGGAGGCTCCTCCTCCTTAGGAACTAATAGTTCCTCATCATCACCATGCAACTTGAGCTCCCTCTCAAGTGACTCTCGCATGGCTCACTGCTCATCAAACTTCAGATCCCTGCGCAGTACTGTCCTTTGACTAGCAGACAAAACACCCGATAGTTGTGAGGTGTATCTGCATACCTCACAAGTATTCCCAACTCAGCTGTTGGGTCTAACTTCTTCTGAGCATCTTTAGTCCCATGACAGTAAACTGGTGATCCAAAGATACAGAAGTGACTTACATCTGGCTGCTTCCCTGAAAAAGCCTCTATAGGTGTCATCATCCCCAAAATACGACGAGGACTTATGTTCTAAAGATACATTGCTGTATTGCATGCCTCAGCCCACATATGAAGTGGTAGGCTTTGGTCATGCAACATCACTCGAGCTGCTCCGGTTTAGATTTGTTCTTTCTTTCGGCCACCCCATTCTGTTGTGGGTTATGAGGTGCCGTGAGTTCCCGTTTAATTCCTTCTGAAGCACATAAGTGTTTAAAATGCTAGGAAACATACTCTCCACCGTTATCAACCCACAAGGCATTTATCTTCATCCCTGATTCTTTCTCTACCAAAGCTTTGAACTCACAAAACTTCAAGAAGGTTTGATCCTTCTTTTGCATGAAGTAGATCCAACATCTACGAGAAAAATAATCTATAAAAATAACAAAGTACCTTTGCATCCTGGTGGAGGCTATAGAGAAGGGCCCACATACATCTGATTGAACTCGATCCAGAATTGCTCCTGCTCTACCATCCTGATCATGAAAGGAAGCCTTCGCATAGTTACCCAGAGCACAACCTTTGCATGTGCTTGTCTGCTCCAGTTTGCACTTGGGTAATCCGGTAGCAATTTGCTACATGATCTTCAAGGCTCCATGATGCAAGTGGCCCAATCTTCTATGCCATAACTCACCAATATCTTGGCCATGCACCTCTTCTGCCTTGGAACTGAGAGCAACACAATCTTCTACCTGTAACTTGTAGAGATTCTTAATTCGAATCCCAATCTGTTTGGTCTGTCCAGTGCCGATATGCCTTAGGAAAACCTTTCCCAAATTAAAGACTACATCATAGCCTTTATCCTCAGGCATAGCAATAGACACAAGATTCTTTTTCAGCACTGGTACATACATAACATTAGAAAGAGTGAGGGGAGAACCATGCTCCCTCTGAAACATAACCGTACCTCTACCTGAGACATAGTACTTTCCGTCATCACCCATCTCAATCTGTATCTGGAGATCCTTCTGCTCCAAAGTGCTGAAATGATTCTTGTCACCTAACATGTGGAAAGAAGTTCCACTGTCCAAATACCAAACACATCCCATGCTGGATGAAACCATGCATGCAATAAGTGAAAAATCCATCTCAAACTGTGTAGCTAGTGCATCACCATCAGATTCCTTGGAGGAACCTTTCTTCTTGGACTTCGTCTTTGGGCAATTATTAGCATAATGACCCAACTCATGACAATGAAAGCATTACACCTTCGACTTGTCAAACTTCTTCCCTCCTTGAGAAGACTTGGAATGGGATGCCTTCCCTTTCCCTTTCTTAGCTTTAGAAGCTAAAGCCAAGTTCTCTTCATCATCATGTTTTGATGAAGAAGCTCCATCCCTGGTGCTCCGTCTGATCTCCTCCTGCATCAAATCCGACCATAGTCATTCCCAATTTGGCAGTTTGTCCCTTCCATTCATTGAGTCCTAGTAGCTATACCAGCTCTTAGGAAAGCTAAGGTGTGCTAGACTCACCATATCCTCATCAGCTGTAGTGACTCCTACGCTTGCAAGCTAATCTTTGCAGGTGGTGAGCTTGTTCAAGAATGTAGAAATAGAGTCACCCTTCTCACACTTGATCTTTCGAAGCTTGTCCTTCAGTGCCAACTTCCTTTGATCACTTCTATTCTGATATAAATCTTTCAATGTTTTCCACATTGCAAACAGAGACTCCTTCCCATGGAGGCTTGAGACTATGTGATCTCGAACACCCTCCAAGAGAATTCTCCTAGCTCTAGCCACACACTTACCCCATTCCACTAGCTCAGTCTTGTCAGTAGGCTTAGGTACTTCTTGATCAATGAAATCCTTAAGCCCATTATCTTCCAAAACTACCTCCATGCGATCCTTCCAAGCTATATAGTTTGAGTTGCCATCAAGGGCATACTCAAGCCTCAAACCATTGAAAGCCATCGATGAAATAGATGTGATAAGAACTTGAGATCTATATCAAGAATAAGAAACTTCGAATTCCTCCTGCTAGGATACTATTCTTGCTTGATCACCTGTGCTCTGATACCATGTAGAAATTTCACCTGTAGAACAAATCGATATATGCAATGTCCTAAAGCATAATACTTGTTCTACTTCTACAAACATTAAGTGGAAGCATAATCGAAATCATGAGCAACATCAAGTAGAAACATGCATAATTGATTAAGAGAATTAATCACACATAACACAAGATATATCCAGGGGAAAGAACCAGCAGAAAACCCCAACCATGTATTATCAATCAAGTGGAAATCCTCTTCACAATACAAAAAGAATCAACTCTCAAGCTATCCAGTTCTCAATGAACTATGAAGATATGAAGATATGTCTCATGAACCACCCAAGCCTTGTTTATATAGGCTTTCCCTATGGTCCTTACGTAGTTTTCTTAGGAAATAATAGCAAAAGAACATGCTATTAATTCCAACATACCAAAAACAACCAATGGTCCAACTATGTATTCCTTGAGAACACTAGTTCCTCAACCATGCAAAAACTACTTACTAGAAATAGTTAAGCATCTGATAGTACACTATCCCACATCTGATCTCAATTGGGTCTCTGATAGCACTGACATGCAACAGTTATCCATGAGTGAATCCTCAGTTATCTAAAATAATAGTTGTCACATGCATGCAAGCATTAACAAACTATATTTTTTAATTTTAACAACTTGTTAAAATAATGTAACTGGACTTGACTAGTTAGAACTAAGTGAACTGATTCTCTCATTATAGAACTCATGCTTATTCCCTCTATCAGTGGAGGAAACTCATGTGCATACTCACAAAGACTTCAAATTCAAATTTCCTTAATTAATTAACTCAACTGAATTAGTTAATTAATATTTCAAACTGCTATTAAGACCAAAATTAATTTTACTTCTTATAGATAAACTAGGGACTGCTATAAATAGGAAGGGACCCATAAATATTATTTTTAGAACTTTCTATTTTTAGCAATTTCACCTCTCACCCAATGTGGCCAATGACCTCACTAGCCAAACTGCTATTTTTAGACATGCTAGTTTTACCAAGTCTATTTTTAGCACATTCTAGATTTAGCATTTCTTGTTGCACACTTTTCAACAAATCCACCTCTTGGCTTTACCGTATATCCCACTATTCACCGACAAGGATTCCTAGGCCCACCGAGGCACACAATCCTAGATTTACCACAGCCCATAGTTTGGCTGGGGGCTTACTAGGCCAATGATTTTATCATGATCCATAGTCTAGTTCAGGGACCATGTGTTTGTCATTTTGGAGATCCACCTCACTGAGCTTCGAATCCATCCAAAAATCCAACTCAACCAAAGTATGAGAACCCATCTCATCAAGGCTATCTGGAAATGGCAAGGCTAGGCTGAAAACACTGTCACACTTGGAAAAACTTATGCCATGACAGAAAAGAACCACATGCAATACCATGCATGCCAAATCTAGCAAGGAAATCACACATGCAAATCGATACCTGAAAATAATACTGTTGTAGTTGCTTGATCCTGCTCTTCCTTGCTTGCTCCTTCCTTCCTCTTGCCTTATTTTCCTTTCTTGATCCAATGCCAAAGTGCTCCAAGAAACTCTAAGTGTCCAAGAGTGAGAGATACAAAGATAATAATGAGAGAGCTCCAAATCTGAACTGACCAAGATTACCCACTAATCCTCAGAAGCCTTTTTATTAATGAGGCCTCTATTTTCTTCATTTTCTATTATTTTCCTTCATTTTCCTCCTCACGTGCAACCTGTGACCTTTCACCTCCCTTTTATCCTAATTTCCATTATTTTCATAAAAAAATGTGCCAAAAATTCCATTTTCCTTTCCAAAGACTTTGCCAATTTCCTTAGCCATAATAAACCAAAACAACACCCATACTAGGATGTCTTTCCCACCATTCAACTTGGAATACATGTCCCATCACCGTGGCCTTATATTGTTTACATGGAATTTTCACCAAGGCTGTTATAGAACCCTCCCCCTTGGGGGAACACCATCCTTGGTGTTCAATGTCACCTATAACCAACAAGACTGCTAAAAACAAAACATACTTCCCATGGATAGCTTTATAACATAACTCATTGCAGCATTTACAATGACCATCTATTAAAACATGACAAACATACAGTTTACTAGAGATTTATAACACAACTCATTATTGTATTTACAATAATAACCACATATACACACATACACATTTGTTTCAACCAAAAAATAATCATACTATCTATGGAGCTTTATAAATCTCGCTCAATACAACATTTATAATAATACACGCACATGCACATTTTCTCAACCAACAAATAAGAGGGTACGATGTCTGCATCCACAACAAGGGAATCTAGAGGCTTACACCTCCACCCTCAAGGTAATACCAAGATTCACCTCCATCCTAGGAAGTACAAAATCCACTGCAAGGTCAAATATGCATCCAATGTACCACGCTATAATCCTGCACCACTTGCCCTCTCAGTGAACAATTATTGACTCAATGTTCCAGGGAACACTCCCAATGTGCATTTGATTCAATCTAGAAATGATAATTACCAAAACAAATATATCCCCGACCTTCACTTCTTTGCTACACAGTCCCTCTGGCAATCTGGTCACCCCCTTTCGTGTAGTCACATACCTTCCAAGTTCCACTGGAACTCTCATCCTAGGCAGTCCATCCCTTGGCAAGGCTTACTCCCATCGAAAGATACAAAAATTGAGGCATATCCCTACCTCAAACCATCATACCAGTCATAACATGCTCATGGAAATCAATGGACACTATTGGGTACTAGTTTCCCACAATTGCCCTGCTCCTGAATACTTTACCAACATACTGTTTCATGTTCCAATTCCTTTCATTGACGCTGCTAATGCTTGTAGTCAATTTCAACCACCCAACTAGGCATTCTTGTGCTTCCTGTACCAAGCACATGACTTCCATTAGATTTAAATTAAATATTGAAATAAATTTGCATCATACCTCATTAGTAGCTCGTCAATAAGGTACACTTGCAATCCTGTTTACTTCTTATCACAACAAGTCAAACTATCATCTTTGATCAAATCATCATGTATAAACATATGACATCAGGTTAGCTTAAAACACAACCATCATAGATCAAAATCATCAATCACATGTAACCATCATAAACCAGAATTATATATCACATTTAATCATTATAGGCCAAACTCATAAATCACATGCATAATAAAATTGAAATAAAATACTAATACTTATCCTTTAATCAATCCTTAGCTTCTACATTTTTCCTTATTTCTTATGCACTCCGGATTGGTTTCCACACCCGACTAACACCTAGTGCCTTATCCTCAACGATGTGCATATACACATAGTGTGCATCACACACATGCAACCACACACGACATACAACACCATGCAATACATGCACCTACACCTGACATACCACACATACACTTACACCTAGTGTACAACACAACACAATACATACACTTACATCATGTGTACACCACATACACCTACACATAATGTACAAAACAATACATATACATACACAGAGTACAACACAACGTACAACACAATGAACACACATGTCATGATACCACAACTACATAATGCACATACATAGTACTGCATGCCCACAACACAACATGTATGACATGCACACAATACCACCTCCACACTAGTACTATATGTACAACATGTACATAGTACCACTTGTACTAAGCACCACCTGCACAACGTGTACACAATGCCACATGTACATCGTACCACCTGTACAATGTGTACACAAATCCAGACATACACATCACCACATGCATGACATGTACACGGCACCACATGTACACAACACCATATGCATGACATGTACACATCACCACCTACATGCAACACCATATGTACAACATGTTCACGACACCATAGGCTTGCAACACCACTTGTACAGTCATGCACAAAACACCATATGTACATATCACCATATGTACAACATGCACACAACACCATATGTACATAGCACTGCATATAAAATATGTACATAGCACCATATGTACACCTCACTACATATCCAACATGTACATAGCACCGTCCATACCCAACACTGCATATGTGATATTCACACAACACTATTTGTACCACCTTGTACATAATCATTGCATAAACAACATGTATAGACACTATATATACACAACCCTGCATGCAAACAACATCACAGATGCAACATGTACAACATATACAACATATGCACAACAATAGTACCTCACATCCAAAAGCATAATGTCTCTACCAAGAAACCTTGCTTCTAGTGTCTTATCCATGCTTGTCCCAACATGTCGCAGACCACACTTCTTTCATTTAGTTGATGCATCCCTAGGTATAGCCTGTCCATAACATAAACATAATATAATCACATAATATCAACTCATAACCACATGATATCGACCTCATATATTTTTCAGGGCTACTCCTCCTAATTGATTCCTCGTAAGACCTGAAACCTCTTCAAGCCATTAACCTACATAAGAAATCATTCTTCCACAAGAATGATCCTTGATGACCCCGTGAGACAGTGACATAGATACATGGATACATACATATATATATACATAAAAATTAACATAAAAATTATGATCTTGTCAGACAACGAAATGCATACATACACATACATACATATAAACATCAACAAAAAATTGTAATGATCTAGTCAGTCAACGACATACATAAATACATATGTACATATAAACATTAGCATAAATAATCATGATCCAATATGACCCTATCTGATCCAGGTGGATATTGGTGGCAACCCACCTATTCCACATAGAACCCCTAGTTAGTTTCATCTGTTTCCTTAACTGTAGCACAATTTACTATTTTTGGCAGTTTTTCGGGTCCTGAACATCTGGAGCCGTTTTGAGGCCCTAAACAACATTTTTTGGAAAAATATCTTTGGTAGTCTCTAAAACAATCACATTAACAATTGTAGTCCTCAGGGAGATCTTTCCAATGAGGTATCATACGTGTCAAACGAAAATAATATGACCAAGTTACAACCTTAGGAAGTTGGCTGCCCAACTAACTCTAACAGTGCCCATAAACTCTTGGTGTTACATCTCCTTGGGTTAGGCTTTTCTCTTATTTTTCAACAATAAAAGGCCCTTGACCCTCATTGTAACTGAGTTCAGAGGCATGTAGCCACAACATCTCTTCTCAACGATAAGCTACCATCGCCCAAGCTAGTCTTATTTCCATTCTATTTGTAAGCATACTTCAATATTTGATATTGATGAAATGAAGTGCTATTTTTGTTGCATCTCTGTATTTATGGTTATATCTATAATTTGTTGCATTCCTGTTTAAATCTGGATCAATGGTATCAAAAGGGTATGCTCTTTCTCTGTTTTTCTTTGCATGTCCCCAATGAGGTCGAGATATAAGGAGTTAGGGCTTGAACTAGCCGAACCTTTGCAAAACCAGCCTTGCAAATCCCGACGGCATCTCATTGTGGATGAAAAGAAAGATGAGGGTGCAAGAGATCCTATCAAAATCTTGCTCAAAGAAGCCCTCAAGCAACAAAGGAAAGCGATGATGGACAACTTTGCCTAGATCCTTTAGCGGCTACCCAAGGGCGACACATCTACTTCTAGCAGATACTCTGGAAGCACCACACCCTTTAAGGTACAAGTTAACTTTGACATTCCCATATTTGAGGGTTAGATAGATGCAAATGTCGTGGATAAATGGTTAAATCTGCTAGAAGGATATTTTTCTGTTCATGATTTTTCAAAGCCGCCCCCCACGTCAAGGACTGGTGGGAAACCTATTGTGAGTAGAAGCATGAAAGTATAACCTCACTATTTTCAGCTGCAACCACTTGGAATTTATTCCGAGATGCCATCAAGGAGCAGTACTACCCTATCGGAAGCTATGAGGATAAATACATAAAGTGGACCATGCTGCGACAGGGAAGGGACCAAGACATGTCAGAGTTTACCAATATTTTTCATACCCTTTGAACAAAGTTGGGTATTAAGGATTCTGAGTGGCATTTGGTACTCAAATACTGTGACTGCCTAAGCAGGTACATCCATGACGATATGGAGTTCCTGGACATCTCCTCTCTTAGCACAGCGTACCGATACACTGTCAAGATCGAGCATAAGTTTAAACAAAAGAAGAAAGGCTTTGGATCTGCGAATTTGAAGAACAAAGGAAAAAGCCAAGGCGGGGTGACCCAAGACAACCTGTCGAAGCTGCAAGAAAAGAACACCACCACAAAGTCAAATAAGGACACAGGAAAGTGGTGTCAGTTCCATAAGATCCCTACTCACAACACAAGTGAGTGTTGGACCAAGCAGTTGTTGGTGGACGAGTTGAAGGCTTCAGAATCAGATGCATGTTCTGACGCTGAGTTAGAACCTGACAAGAGGAATGAAAAAGGGAAGCAGATTATTGATGCGGAGCCTAGTGCCACTGTTGCCACCACTAAGATCCAGAAGAATGAGCCCGAAGATCTAGAGGAGGGGGAGTGTCTTTTCCACTCACAAATATGGATGAAGGGTTCACCGCTGCAATTCATTTTTTGGCAGCCAAAGGAACCTCATTTCAACAGAGGTCATGAAGTGGCTAGGCCTATTGACCATACCACACCCACAACTATACAACATCAGGTGGCTTCATGAAGGATGAGATCTTTGAGTCAGCTAGCAGTGCTGCCTTCGCTACAACATCAAGCTCTTCACATATGACGTATTATGTGATGTTGCTCTTTTCGATGTTTGTGATGTATTATTAGGACAACCATACTTGTGGAAGCGACATGTTGAATATGAGTCTAGACCTCGCTCTGTGATTACTTCTTTGGGTAATACGTTATATAGGCTATCGGAGGTAGCCCCACATATTGCCACCTCTTTGATCTTTGTTAAGAAATGTAGCAAGATCATCTCCCAGACTAGGAAATTTATTTTCTTTTTGGTTCGCTCTCAAAGTAAAGGGGAAGATCGTAGCCACATCCATGGCCCACGGGAAGGGTTCCTCCACATAGTAGAAGCAGGTGGATATGGTCATGAAAGAATACATGGGCATCTTCTTCTCATCCACAGGGGTACCGTTGCACTGTCAGGTTAAGCATTTGTTTGATCTGACTCCTGGAGCACCTCTACCCAACGGGCCGATATATCCCCACTCCATTTTGGAAAATCTAAAGTACAAGCAGTGACATGATCAACATTGGGTGCCACACAAGTTTCAGGTGGGTGACAAAGTTGCATTTGAAGCTCATACCACTCTAATATGGTCCTTACACCATTACCAAGGATGTGGGAAATAATGCTTTGGAGTACAACATTCCCACATTCCTTGGCTTGCACCGAGTATTCAATGTGGACCGCCCTCAACCATGCTTCCCACCATTACTAGACACAAAGATCAAGAACACTCAAAATAGAGGATACAACTATATCAAGATGTCAAAGCAGGCCAACTGCTTCACCAGTGCAAGTGGTTCATGAGGGACTAGGTTCAACAGAAATTTCCTCACCTCATGGAGGCTCTACATGTAATGGGGACCATTGCTTCCTAAGGGGGGATGAATGATCTAGGTGGATATTGGTGGCCACCTTCCTATTCCACCTAGAACCCCCAGTCAGTTTCATTTGTTTCCTTAATTGTAGTGCGATTTACAATTTTTGGCAGATTTTCAGGTCCTGAACTTTCGGAGCTGTTTTGAGGCCCTAAACGACATTTATTGGCAAAATATCAATCTATGATTGCTATTGAAATTGTGTTAGCAGTTGTAGTCTTTAGAGAGATATTTCCAATGAGGTATCATACACGTTAAATGAAGATAATATGACCAAGTTATGACCCAAGGTAGTTGGCTGCCCAACTAACCCCAACGGGGCCCATAAAATCTTGGTGTTACATCTCCTCGAGTTAGGGTTTTATGGTTTTCTCTTATTGTTCAATAATAAAAAGGCCCTTGAGCCTCATTGTAACTCCGTTCAGAGGCATGCAACCACCACATCTCTTCTCAGAGATAAGCTACCATCGCCCGATGTAGTCTTATTTCCATTATGTTTGTAAGCATACTTTAGTATTTAATATTAATGAAATGAAGTTTTATTTCTGCTGCATCTCTGTATTTATGGTTATATATGTAAGTTGTTGCGTTCTTGTTTAAATACAGATTAAATATAAAAAATGACATACATACATACATTCATGTATACACATATAGATGTCAACATAATCATGATCACAACATAATCACCAGATATCTTAAGGTCAAGGTTAAGAGAACTCCCTTTACGCATGCAACACATGTGCAACATCAAGAAAAATAGTTCCCAACATAGCCAAGGCATATGATTCCTCAAATCCATTCACCTTACCTTCCTTGATTACCTTTCCCATGACTGTCTTGTCATCGTCTATTTACACCAATGGACCCAACTAGTCCAACTGGCTATCATGAACCGACTTCATCTGAGTCTTTCATTGCTTGTTGGATTTCATTCATTTCTCCCTGAGCCCACTAACTTTCCTCTTTCCCAATCAATTCCCAAGACTAAAAAATTAAAAGGAAGGCACAAGAAACAAACAAGAAGTAAACCATGAAAACCAATAACAATACGTCACCACAAACAAAGTGGCATGATCATGCACTAGACATAAAAAAAATGAAAATCAAGTACAATCCAATCAAAAAATACCAAAAGCACAAGACTAACAACAGACGCCATGCCTCAATCCCCATGGTTTCCAATACTTCCAAAGGAAAGCTCAACTCGAGCCTTCTTCAAGATTTCATGGTAGTTGCAATGCAATACCCTGCATCATATTGTCATAAAAACATAACTGTCAGTGCATAAATAAACATAACAATACACCAGTTACCTTATATTGTTGTGTCAAGCACATTACCTTTTAGTTGATCACATCCGTGCCATGTCTCAATGGACTCCAATTCTCTTGACAAATCTAGATATAACTAGAAACCAACCGTTATACCTGTCAACTACATGTCCATGAATATAGCACATATCCACATAATTTTAGACAAATTAGGGTTAAGAATACTTCTGGTATGCAAAGCACTCATTCGTTTGGAATTAGGGTTTCCAACCATAGCCATAGGAACTCTTTCCCAATTCATTTCTTTTACCTTTTTACCTTGTTTCAATTGAGGCTTATTACGTACTATCACATCACCCAACTGTTAGTTATATAAACACATAAACTTTTACCTTGTCACGCTAATACCAAGCATGTTTCCTACAACTGTTTACACATGTCAACCACATGTTTCAAATATCAAGACAATCATATCTATCAATTTTAAATTAACCTTTACCAAGACTAACAATCATGTCATAATCCAGAGTCAACTTATAGTCATTAGACATAATGCTACAACTATCACCTACTACACTCAAGTAAATATCAACTGCCTCAACACATATGTGTTAGAACAATCATCTTAAAACAATATCATTTGAACAAATACCCATATCATGCGACTAATCAAACATTCAACAATAGATAGATGACATAATAGACACTAAACATCAAACACCAAATAAACGACATAAGCAAACTCATAACTTAATGTACCTCAGGGGAGGTTATCTTGCCTGCAAAACCAATCTAGTTAGCACAATATAACTTCATAACACATCAACTCAAACACAAATAAGATCATGATATCCATAACAGTCACTAACTAACATGTTCACATCATAAACAATTATAATTCATACATAATAATCACATCTGCATAGTCAGTCTAGATTAGTATGACTAATCTCAGAACATGTTGACTCATACCTGAATGTCATAACCCTAATCATCTGCATAGACCTGTCCAGCTTAACACAATACTATAACATCAAGATCTTAATGTAATAAACCATAATCATCAAGTTACTATCATATAGCAAAAACAAATTAACCTATAGCATACTCATCAACAACATATAGCATAGTCATCCAGTGAACTATCATATAGCAACAACAAGTTAACCTATTAAAAAATCATCAACAACATATAACATACCCATCAAGCCAACTAACATAAAACAATCAACAACACTGCATACAACCACAAGTTACTATCATTCATGACTATATGAACACACTAATTTACTAGCATCTATCATGCATGTAACCACAACAATCAATAAAATAACAAACTTGTATATAACCCTAATGCACATAACAATCCATTAATTAACATACCACATGCCAAACATACAATACATGTATGATGATTCACTCTTACCTCGAAGTCCATTGTTGCAACTTCACTTTAATGATCCTCATCTCCTTCTCTATCTCAACCAACACATTATCATCATAGCATACCAATATCATCATGATAACCTAATTGCATACAATGACCTCATGCACAAAAACCTTCACCATGACAATGCATGCATAACAACATATAAACACCGATATGCATAACAAATGCATATACAACCATACATTTATGATGACACATCCCACAACTACTCCACCAATCTTCATATGGTGATATCACTACAACGATGATCAACAACATTCAAATGCAACAAGCACATGGACCATAAGCATAAGGAACACATATGCAACTGACATGAATGCATGACCAACACATGGCCCATCTAGTTTGAGGGGTGTACCATGCTCTGATACCACTTTGTAACACCCTCCCCCGATATCTAGCCAAGTAACCGACCAACTGTGGTAAACATGTGATGAGAGGCTACTATGATATGATTCAACCTCCTAGGTGACCTTAAGGAAGTGGAATAAATAGAAACACATCAAACATACCTTCCACATCAGCAACAACACTCCCAGGAGCCATCCCAACCACTCAAGTATCATGCACCTAGGTCCCACTAAGTTTTTAAGCTATTAAACCTTTGGACACTCCCATTCTATGGGCATCCCAGATCCAGAGAGCTCTAGACACTCCCACAAGCTTGCATCCAAGGACTATTTCCAGCAGACTTGTGCTAGAGTCTAGGGAATTTAAGGCACTTTTCAAGCCTAGAATTTTGACTTCCTAGAACTTTCCGTAACTTTCAAAATCCATTAAGCACATGATGACAAGACCAATAAACCAAAAACTAACTTTAGGACTAGGCCTGACCATCCCCAATTGGGACTGACATTCTGTCAAACACTTGGCATGAATGAAATATACATGTTTAAATAACAAATTTGAACATAGGGGTCTTATACTAAAATGAGAATCGCTAAGAATTATTGTTTGCTTACATCATTAGCTACAATACCTTCTATTAGGTCATAGATAAATTATTTATTCATTTACAAATAGAAACATGAGGAGAGACATACATCATCACTATCAGAATACATATACATAACCAACATAATAACAACAGAAATATCATGAATACATCAGCCATAGAATCCACATATAAGCTAGTACATTTGCACATGAAAAAATAATAGAATTAATTTCTCATTAATGAATGTAGAAACCAAATGGGGATGGGACTACCACGTTCCACCTGACCATAGATTGGCTTAGCTCAATCTCTCTTCAACCAATCACCCCCATGCCATATTCCAAGCATGATTGTGGGACTCATAACCAACCGAAAAGAACCAAACAAGCATGGATGCTACCAAAGTTCTCCACCTACACCATGAGGAATTTTAGTGCTTCCTAGTCTCTCAAGATTTATCATAATCCACAGTCTAATCCAAGGATCACTAGGCCCTACATCGAGACTTTCTCTCCAGGCTTTACCATACATCTCATCCCGAGACTACTAGACCCAGTGGAGAGCAATCCACCTCTTGTCTTTACCGTATATCTTGCCATTCACTAACAAGGATTCCTAGGCCCACTGAGGCACATAATCCTGGATTTACCCAAACCATAGTCTGGCTCACGAGTTACTAGGCTAGTGGATTTATCGTGATCCACAATTCATTTCAGGGACCACTAGGCCATGTGTTTTTCATTTCAAAGATCCACCCCACTCGTCTTCAAATCCATCGGCAATCCAACTCAACCGAAGTATGAGAACGCATCTCATCAAGGCTATCCGGAAATGGCAAGGCTAGGTTGAAAACACTTTCACACCTAGTAAAACCCATACCATGATAGAAAAGAACCACATACAATACCATGCATGCCAAATCTATCAAGGAAATCAAACATGCAAATCAATACCTGCAAAGGATCCTGTTGTAGCCGCTTGATCCTTCTCTTCCTTGCTTGTTCCTTCCTTCTTCTTGCCTTATTTGCCTTTCTTGATCCAATTCCAAAGTGCTCTGAGAGACTCTAAGTGTCCAAGAGAGAGAGAGAGAGAGCTCCGAAGCTTAACTGACCAAGCTTACCCACTGATCCTTTGAAGCCTTTTTATTAACGAGGTCTCTATTTTCTTCATTTTCCATTATTTTCCTTCATTTTCCTCCTCACATGCAACCTGTGACCTTTCACCTCCCTTTTCTCCTAATTTCCATTATTTTCATAAATAAATCTTCCAAAAATGCCATTTTTCCTTCCAAAGCCTTTTCCATAGCCCATTCCAATTTCCTTATCCATAATAAATTGAATCAACACCAATACTAGCATGTCTTTCCCACCATTCAACTTGGAATACATGTCCCATAATTGTGGTCTTATAGTTTTTACATGGAATTTTCACTAGGGATGTTACAAGAGGCCTATGATAAATGTGGATGATCATCTCCTACCCAAAAATATAATTCTTCCACTATCAACATTCCTGCACAATTGAGTAATATCCTTTTTTCCACATGAAAAAATACTAACAATTTTATATATTAATATAAAATATTTTACATCAATTCAATTTTACATATAAAAGAAATTAGAATAACACCCACAAAAAATAAATAAAAAATCTCCCACCCATTCAAACCTATTAAGAAAAAATAGGCATATCCCCAAGTATATAAGCATGTAGAAACTAATTTTCTAGATATCAAAATACCACCAAGTATCGCTGAAAAGGAAACATGCATGTCACCAAAAAAAAGAGAGTCAAATTCCCAAAAATCAACAAAAGGGAATCTGGCTAGCAACTACCAAATCCCTAACAAAAAATTCATCTACAGATATAGTCCCTAGAGGTGACTCGAAGCCTTTGTTAGAAAGGGCATCTACCTTCCCATTTAATTCTTTGTAAATATGTTCAATGATGATGTAGCTAAAAGATATAAAAGTACTAATGACTCTCTACTTCCAATTACCAAGTGTAGCAATTTCCAAGTAATAATTTCCTTTAATCCATTCAACCACCACTTTAGAGTCATCGAAAACCTATAGAGAGTCTAAGCCAAGGAATTTATAAAATGATTAAACCCCCCACAGAGTAGAAATTTCGGCTTTCATATTTGAGCCCCCTCCACATCCCTAATATAACCTTATATGATGAACGAGGTCCAGAAAAATCAATATGGCGCAACCACAAGAGAAAGATATAGCAACCCCATCGAAGAAAGCCTTTGGGAATAATCCTATAGACACAGGTGTAGTAAGAAACCTGGATTTAAAAGGTCTTTTACTAGGCCCTAATTCCTAGAAGTATCCCAAAATCTTAGATAATATGTAGTTCAGGAATAGGTCTCTGTTTTAAAAAATTAAGCAGTTCCTTGAATGCGAAATACCCCATGCAATGTAATAGGGAGTGTGAAAAATGCAGGTAAATGCGTACACGAATCCTTTAGGCAAGATTCCAACTCCCTACCATTCCAAGAAAAATGTATCCTAAGTTCCACTAAAACTAAATTCTAAATAGCCATAGCAAAAGGGCACTTTAATTTTTTTTTTTTTAATATTATCCTCCTCCCTTATACCAAGACCAAAAAAAGCTCTCTTGTAAGGATTATCCCAAGTAAGTATCTTATTTCTCAAACATATCCAACCAAATATCTTCAACTTCAAAGGGAGCTTCCATCTCCATATTTTAAAATGCCACCAAACTGGTTTAGAGATTGTCAGAGAATACAAAATGTATTTATAAACATGTCTATCATAGATCAAGCCCTTTATTGAACTCCCATTCCACAAAATAATGTCATCTTCATTATTGAGGCTAATACCTACAAGTTGTAAATCACAAACATATTCATTCCAACAAGATGTTAAGTATCCAAACAATACCAAATCACATGTAATTAACCAAATAGTGCCTGATTTGTGTCTGACATCCAATTTTTTGAATTGGGAAATATGAAAAAGAACCCCTATTATGAAGACAAGGTAACAATTGTTGTGGAAGGAGAGACTTTGTAGAGGAACTGACAAAATATTCTCCTATCTTAGCAGTCACACCATTTCCAATTTTCCAACAAATATTTCACATCAAATGCTGCTTGAAAAAAAGTATACATCTCCAAATCATAGACACATAAATTGTTCCATGTTTTCCTGAACTAAACCAATCCACCATCGATGCTTCAGAAATGTATTTATCTCTACAAATGTCTTACCAAAGACCATCCTCAAAGAATTTTCTCCAAAGTATTTTCATACCAAGTTCCGAACAAAACCAAAGGAGATTTTTAATACCCTAACCACCATCTTTCATGGGTAAAGTAATATCTTCCTAGTTGTGCCAACCCAAATGAAATCTTCCATAATAGAAGTTGTCTTATAAATAATAGAAATAAGGATTTTAGCTAAATGTAGTTAATGTACTAGCATACTCTGAAGCACCACCTTCACCAGATTATATCTACCTCCAATTGTTAGCCATTTAGTTTCCCAGGTTGAGATCTTATGTTCAAACCTCTCCACCAACCATTTTCAGTCCTTAACTAAGTATCTCTCCGGTTTAAGGAGTAAACCTAGATGAAAACCTTGAGAGATATGTGTAACTTAAAATGAGAAGAGTTCCAAAATCTCTTGAAGAACAAAATTATCCCCTCCAAATTCAATAAAAAATGATTTCTCCTTGCTAGGCATTAAACTTGTAGCCTTGCTAAAACTATCTATGAACTTGAATTACCTTCTCCATTCCAAAAGAGCCCCCATACCAAATAATAAAACAACATCAATAAAAAATAGATAGGTGATAGAAAGGTGTCTCGAGACTCTAATGGCAACAACCTAACCCAAACATTTTTCTTTCATAATCAAATGATTGAGGCTCTAAATAACAATGATGGATAAAATAAGAGAAAGAGAGGAACCTTGCGTCAATCATTGAGTTGCCTTGAAGAATATGGAAGGAACGCCATTAATAAGAAAAATAAACTAAACAATATTCACATAAACCATAATCCACTACACCATATTATATGAGAGCCTGATCTTTGTAAGAACGAGACAAAGAAAACTCAAATCAATGCAATCATATGTTTTTTCAAATCCAATTTAAGAATAAAATTTCTCAAGTTTTTGTGTTTAGTCATATGTAGACATTATGGTGCTATAACAATGACATCATGTATCTACCTCCCTTTGAGTAAACCAAAATAATGTAGGGATACTATATTCAAAATTATATGTTTGATCCTTAGAGGAATAATATTTGAAATAAACTTATATATAAGATTGTATAAATAAATAGGAATATAGTCCTGGAAAGTGGGAAGCTTTGAAGATTTAGGAATAGGGGATATGAAAGTCTGTTGAACTCTACACTCCTTCATCTTTACCAGGTCCTCCCCCATAAGGTCAAATAAATGAAGGAAAAGATCCATGTTCCAACCATCAGGACCTAGGATCTTTTCCTTAGCGAAGGATCTTAAAACAAATTCCACTTCCTCCTTACAAGTACGCTTTTCTAAAACATCAATCTTCAGGAGAGAAAAAAGTAGGATATGAATCCAACAACTTTAACTGAGCATCCACCTCTAGATCATCCCTGGTAGTATACAACCTACTAAAATATTGGAAATCCCCTCTCTATAGTCGATCCCATGATCATAAGGTGTTACCATCATCATCCCTCAGTTCCCAAATGGAATTCACCATCCTACTATGAGAAGCAAGCTTGTGGAAGAATTTAATATTATTGTCTCTGGAAGCAACCTAGATAGCCCTACTTTTTAGATTCCATTCCTCCTCTTATAGATGAAGGATGTGGCACTTCATATTCTCTCGAAGAAACATTTCCTTTCTTTTATTCTCAGAAAGAAAATTCAAGTGATTGGGATTTGCCTACATATCCATTTTGTAATTAATCTCTATTAGTTCTTGATAGTGTTTTTTTCTTCTTATCTCTTTCCCAACTTTTTACCACTAATTTTAGTCTTTTTTAGCCTATAAAAACCCCTGCCATATGTGAAAAAAATTGCATTGTATTTGAGCTCAACCAAAAACTCTAACAATCTTATGAAAATCCACATTCGACAACCAAGCATGATTAAATTTGAAATGTAGGAACAGTGGGGTAGGGTCATCTTTCCATTGCATGAAAATGGGACAATGATCTGAGATGCAAGCTTGTTGGATCCAAGTTCTCACATTCTCCAACACATTTGAAATCTCCTCTTTTATGAGAAAATGATATAGGTGTTTTCCATTGCTTACATCACTGACTTACCATTTGTCCAAGTAGGTTGTATAGGAGAGGAGGGAATATCTCTTAACTTGAAGCTATCAAACATCTTGAAAATTTATTTTGCCAATGGGTTTGATATGCAATTACCCCCCCGCAAAATTCCCTTGAAGATAAAGTAATATTTAAATCACCACCCAATATTAGACCATCAACCAAAATGATCCCACTCTAATTCATTTGAACCCAAAAGGTTTGTCTCTCCACATAAGGGGCATAGAAATTAATGATTTGGATCTCTTTTTTAACACCCCTAATCTGACCTGAAATATAAATGCATGCACATGATTTATAAGCATCAAAATTATATACTTTGGGGTCCCATAGTGTCGCCAAACCCATAGAAAGCCCAAGAGAATCTAAGCCGCCAACCAGGGAATAAGCTAAAAAAATATGGCTGCACCTTGGAAACAAGCTCCATAGTCTCTTGCACCAAAATCACATAAGGCTTACAAATATGAACAAGGTATCTTAGGTGATTGTTATTCGAGACATTACCCAAACCTTGGATATTAAGGGACAAGAAAATCATTTTGGGGGTGAATTTGAGGGCATATTTCTAAGGGCCTTGGATTCATCTTCAAAATCCATAGGATGGATGCCAAGGGATGTGGAATCCTGAATCTTGGAATAAAATTGATTCCTCTTGTTTAACCCCTCTTTCTCCCTAATTGTGACACTTCTTGTTTGATCCAAGGTAGGAGGGATGGGGTTCGGGAGTAAGTTATATATTAAATCGTCAAAGGATCTAGAGTCAACTGATAACCCTTAACCTTATTAGGTGGAAAAACAAGTCTATCTATACCTAGAGATGGAGGTGAAGAGATCCAGGATTCTGGAAGGTATGTATTAGGGAAGGACCCAAATTTAATATGAGAGGAAAGAGGAGTAATAAAATACTTCAAGAGGAGAAAACTAATAGGAGAGGGAGTGTCATCAGCTAACATAAAATCCAAATGACCAAAAGAAGGGGGGCACGAGTTTAACTTAGAGGTAACACAGAGG
This sequence comes from Pinus taeda, assembly GCA_000404065.3. Lineage (NCBI taxonomy): Eukaryota > Viridiplantae > Streptophyta > Pinopsida > Pinales > Pinaceae > Pinus > Pinus taeda. The sequence continues at coordinate 31,948 of APFE030829522.1, read as the reverse complement.
AACAAGCCAAATTTCCATAATTTAATCAAGGGATTGACATAATTATCAAGGATCAAGTATTTTTATGAATCCATCTCCCTAGAGACTAAAGTAGGTACCTCATGTTTTCCAGCCTCATAGTAAACTGATGAATTCAAATTAATAATTAGAGAAAAATAAAATATGTATGCTCAATACTGAGGCAACCTGGGATGAGACAAAATATCACTTCCATTGCACTAAACAATCATCTAGACCCCAACGGTCCATGCTTGAATCAATTTTAACAAAATATCTTTGAGAAAGTCTCCTAGGACACTTTTGAAGGAGGTGTCTAGTTTCATGACACCCTAGACAATGAAACAGATCCTCCAAAAATATAGTAGTTTTATGTGGGATATGCATTCCCATTTTACATCAACGTCTACCTTCACCCCCAAGCCAAAGTGAACCTCAACTAAAATCCATGCCACCATCTTATTAGATGCCACCGTACTATGGTCATCTAGGAAAATTAATTTTCCAATCTTATTGATAATATGACTCCAAGCATTCCTAGACCAAAGATAAATAGGTATGCTAGGGAGCTTCACCCTGATAAACTTTCTTCTCGACATCTTAATGAAGGGATTGTAGCCAACATGCCATCTCTACAAATTTTAAAAGCTCTGGCCCCAAACCTAGGTTCTTTGGAGAATCTTATCTGCATACATATGTTGTAGGAAATGGATTACATACCAATTATTCAAAAACATGTTTACTTTATGACAATAATTTAAAATTGGATTCCAAAATTCCATCACCCAACAATTCATCTTCTTAAGGTTCACCATTCTGTCATCCCATGTGTTGACTAATACTCTCTTTGATAATCTAACCACCTTGTCAAACATAATGTCTCTCAAAAATTAGCTCCTTGTGTAGAAATTCATTGTAGATTCAAACTGCTAATTGTAATTTACTAAAACAATAGACTTGAATCTACTCTACTCATTAGTGGAAACAATTAAACGACTAGGAAATCATGAAGAATACAAGAGGAAGAATTAAATCAACACATTACACAATGATTTCCCAGGGAAAACCACAACTAAAAACCCCTGCTATATATATATATTTAATTAGTTAAAAAATATGAGAAGCTTACAATGAGTTGCTCAAGCCCGAGCAACCTCTGCATTATCTCTATCTGTCTCACAACTTTCTAGACAAGCCAAGGCTAATACTTAACCAATTTTTTTCTTGATCAGTCCCTATTTCCTTGTATTATTTCCTTAGGAATTAGCCCCTTATTATTTAGGGAAATTCCTCAATATGAATTGCATAATCCTCATAGGCCTTCCTCTAAATGGATGCACCACTTGTACAATTCAGATGATTATACAACTAATAATACACCGTCCTTGAACACCAATCTCAACTAGGTAACTCTCAGATCTGACATGCATGAGTTATTTATGACTGAATCATAATTTAATTGGTTGAACACATGAAGCAACACCGCACTGTCTGATCTCCTACTAGTTCATCTATCAGTTGGAACTGGTTTAACCGACTTTAACTCAATTAAATTGAATTAATCAATTACAACTCAGAAGATCAGCTAGGGCTCCTATAAAGTAGGAGACACTTTACATGACTCAATTTAAACCCTCAACTCGAATTAACTGAGCCAACTAGGTCAAATTAACTTAGCTAAATTGTACAAGTTGTCTCGTGATGTGGAATTACAATTTTATTCCTAATTTAATTCAAGGACAAAATTAAATAGGGATTTTCTTGTTGCATTTTCAACACTCCCTCTCAACAAGAAAGGGATTACCAGATGCCCCAATCCTGCCTCTATGGTACTCGAATTTTCCTCTTGACAATTCCTTAGTCAAGATGTCTGCATCCTATTCCTCTGTAGGAATGTAGTCCAACAACATGATTATCCTTTGCACATAATCTTGTAGATGGTGATATTGGATGTTGATATGCTTGGACTGATCATGAAAAAATAGATTCTTAAATAGTTTGATACAACTTTGATTGTCACAATAAATCACCTTAGGATCCATCTGCTGACCAAATAACCCAACACTGATCTTCCTCATCCAGATAGCCTCACAAGCTACTTGACTAGTGGCCATGTACTCTGATTCTATTGAACTGAGTGCAACTGATCTGTGCTTCTTGTTGTAACAAGAAACTAATGTTGACCCAACAGTGAATATTCTCCCTGATGTGCTCTTCTTTTTTGATGGACTCTCTACCCAATCTGCATCTGTGAATCCTTACAACTTCACTTGCTCTATTCGTATGTACCAAAGACAAAACTCAGTGATGCCTCAGAGGTATCTCAACACATGTTTAGTTTCCTTCGAATAGAGTTTTGTTGGCTTAACCATTGCTTGACTAATCTGGTTAAATGTAAAACACATGTATGGTCATGGGTTCACCAAATACATGAGTGAACCCACAAGCTTCTTATAAATAGTAGCCTCCACTACTTCACCTAAAGTAGCATCTTCCTTCCTCAAATTCCCTACTAGAGGAGTCTCCTTGGGTTTGTTGCTCTCCACGTGGAACTTATTTAGTATCTCGTTGGAATACTTCCCCTAAGAGATTAATAGTTCCCCATATCCTTTCCATACTTCCATACCAAGGAAATAATGCATGAGTCGAATTCTCTTTCAAGATACTCTTTGCAAGATTTGACCAACTTCTAATCACATATTAGAATTAAATCATCGACATATAATAATATAATCAATAATTTACCTTCAAACACAATATGGTAAAGGTTCACATCTGCTTCACTTTTGGTGAAGCCCAACCTAGTGAAATAGCTATGGATCTTGGTGTATAAAGCACGAGGTGCTTGTTTCAATCCATACAATGCTCGCTTGAGTCTACACACATGGAACTCTTTGTTGAAGGTCTCAAATCCTTTCGGTTGCTCTATGTACACCTCTTCCTCAATCATTCCATTGAGGAAGGTTGTCTCTACATCCATCTGATGTATCTTCCATCCCATCTGTGCTGAAAGTGATAGAATAAATATGATTGAAGAGTACCTTGTTACTCGAGCAAAGGAATCCTCCTGAGAGAACCCCTTGGCCACAAATCTAGACTTGTGTTTCTCGACACTCCCATCTATTACTTGCTTCACCTTGTAGATCCACCTAGAACCTACCACTGACTTGTTATCTGGCCTTGGGACAACTTCCCAAGCACTATTCATGATAATGGAGTCATACTCCTCTACCATTGCATCAAACCATATTAGTTTTTGTATTGCTTCCTCGAATGAGGACGAATAATTTTGTACACCCTCACTCATCAGAGCCATGTAGCCAGTGTACCGATCTGGTCACCTCCTTTTCCTGCATTGTGATGTGGTTGCTCCCACATTCTCTCTAACATCATACATTAATCTGTTAGCTTCTCTGGTGCACTTCCTTCCATCTCTGGATGTCTTTGTTGAGTGTGTGCTTCCACTCTCTACTCCTCTTCATGTGGCTGCTCTACATCATTTTGAGGTTCTTCCTTAGGAGCCAAAATCTCCTCATCTGCATGTAATGAAGTTCCCTCTCAAGGGAAATCCTCATGGCCTTCTCTTCATTGAGCTTCACATCTTTATGAACAACTGTCATCTTGTGAGATGGTAGGTACACTTGATAGTTGTGAGATGTATCAGTGTAACCCACAAATATGCCCAACTCAATTGTTGGCTCTAGATTTTTCCTTGCATCCTTGGTAACATGACAATAAACTGATGCACCAAAGATCTTGAAGTTTGACACATCTGGTTTCTTCCTTGAAAAATCTTATGCTGGTGTAATCATCCCGAGAATCTGATGAGGACTTCTATTCTACACATACACGACAATGTTACATGCTTCAGCCCATAAGTACAATGGTAGGCCCTGATCCTGTAACATTGTTCGTGAAACTCCCACAATATTGCTGTTCCTCCTTTCAATCACCCCATTCTGATGTGGGTTACGGGGTATTATTGAATCCTATCGAATTCCTTCTGATGCACATAAGTTCTTGAATTCATTCAACACATATTATCCATTGTTATCACTCTTGAGAGCCTTCACTTTCCTACCAGTGTCTTTCTCAACAAGTGCTTTAAATTCACAAAATTTATAGAATGTATGATCTTTCTTATGTATGAAGAAAATCCAACACTTATGTGAGAAATGATTTGAAAATATTACATAATACTTGTGCTTGGCTATGGAGGCTGTTGAGAATGGTCCACACACATATGAGTGAAATCTTTCAAGGATCGCTTGCGCTTGACTGTCCTTATCATGAAATGTGGCTTTGATGTACTTCCCCAATGTGCACCCTTTACATGTATTTATTTTCTCTAGTGCACCCTTGGGAAGTCCTATAGAAATCTGTTGCATGATATTCAAAGCTCCATGGTGAAGATGGCCAATATTCTATGCCATAATTCATTGATTTCTTGACTCTGTACCTTCTCTAATTTTGTGCTTAATGTTGCATAATCTTCTACATCCAATTTTTAGAGGTTCTTCACCCGAACCCTGATCCTCTTTACTTGTCTTGTGGCTATGTGACGAAGGAAAGCCTTTCCTTTGGTAAATATCACATCGTAGCCACGGTCCTCCAACATAGTAACTGAAACTAAATTCTTCTTCATACTTGGAACATACATGACCTCTTTTAATGTGAGAGGAGAACTAGCCTCCCTCTGAAAAGTAACAATACCAATGCTGGTCACGCTATACCTTCAATCATCTCCCTTTTCGAGGTTCATGTGGATGTCCTTCTCCTCCAAGTCACTAAAAAATTCTTTGTTTATGATCATATGGAATGAGGATCCACTATCCAAATACTACACACTACCCATCATCGATGTCACCATGCAAGAAATGAGGGTGAAATCCAACTCAAATTTTGAAGTAAGAGATTCACCTACTGCTCCTCCCGAAGGCTTCTTTCTAGCCTTCTTGCATAGATGCTTCGTGGCATAGTGTCCCAACTCATGACAGTGAAAACATTTAATGTTCGACAAGTCCTTATTCTTGATGCCCTGACTGGAATATCCTTTGGACTGGAATTTATTTCTTTTCCATTTGTTCGCCTTTCCAACTAAGGCACAATTATCCACATCATCATGCTTGGATGAGGTTCCATCTATGGTGCTTTGCCTTATCTCTTCTTGCACCAAGTTAGATCATAAACGCTCCCTCTTTGGTAGATGCTCCCTCCCATTTACTGAATCCTAGTAGTTGTGCTAGATCTTGGGAAGGCGTAGAAGCGCTAGGCTGACCAGATCATCTTCAACAACTATAATACCAACACTCCCAAGCTCATCCCGACATTGGGTGAACCTACTCAAGTATTGTGGTATTGTGTTGCCCTTCTCCATCTTGATCTTCCAAAGCGTGTACTTTAGCACCAACTTCTTGTGGTCACTGTTTTTCTGAAACAAATGATGAGCCTCAGGATTGCAACAAGAATGCTGCAATGCCCAAGGCTATTGACTTTAATTATCAACCTGGGGTTCGTACAAACTTAAGAGCTATCGACATTGTATGTGAAGCACACAATGTGTCCTTCCTTTGTTGTCATGATGTAATGGAGTGCATGTACTGAAGTCAAATCCTAAACTGATTGCAAAAAAATGAAATGTTCAAAATGGGACCTTAACCTATTGCAAGAAAGAAAGTACAAGTAAAGAAACCTATTCTAATTGCATAAAGATCATCAACTAAATGTAAAAGAAACCTAGCTTAACCCTATATATCACATTTGATGATTTAAAATAACTGAGCATGAAATCTGATCTAGAGAGTGCTAACTACTGTGTGCATGTGTAAATATAAAAGAAATCATTTTTTAAATCTTTTTGCTTTATAAATGCAAATGCTAATCTTTCCTTGATCTTTGGCAAGGGAGACAAGTGTGGAGAAAGAGGGTTAAATTGATCTTGATGGCATGGAGGTCAAGTAGAGGACTAATCCAAAATTCAATGATGTTTTTCTCAATTCAGGCTCAAAACAGGTATTCCTACAGGATGCTACATGATTTCCTACAGGATGCTACACGATTTCCTACATGATGCTACAGGATTTCCTACAAGATCTCCTGATTTTCTATAGGATGTTACAAATTTACTATACGGAATTATAATTCATCGAATGACCAAGAAAATCAAATCCAAATTGGATGGGACAATTTTTTTATTGACTAGGATGTCTTAGGTCCCCATTCCAAGTGGAATCACTCAAAAATACCTCAGTTAACCGATGTTAAAAAATAGTGGAAAATTACTATTCGAAAATCTAGAAATCCGAGAACTAGTGAGCTAGTAAATCTATAAAATGCCTAACCTAATCAAGTAAAAATGAAATGGGGTAATTTTTTCTATGAACTAGAATGTTTTTGTGATCTAATGCAAGTGGAACCAAATTGATTGAAGCTTGTTAGCATGCTCTAAAAATAGCAGAAATTTACTATTCTTTTGCTAAAAAGGAGTTCCATAAATCTAGATTTGGAAATAAAAAAGCTAATTCAAGTAGTTCATTGATTACAATGACCTTCCAACTCTTTTAAAAAGATGAAATGATGATTGTGACCCTGAAAAAGAAATTACATTAACTATTTAACTCAATCCTACAACAATAAATCATTAATACTAAATGCAGAAGTAGAAAGAAATAAAAACAAGAGATGCATGTGAATAAGAAGTGAAAAGAAGGAAAGATAATGATACAAAAGGGCTTTGAGGCTCTTGGAATGGCCAAGCCCAAGGAAAATCAAAGACCTATCGAGGAGAACAATATTTATAAGCTAAGCATGACACCAATCTTCATTATTTTCATCAATACAATTACATCCATGCAAGAAAACATAATGGAGCTGCAGAAATACGAGTTCTCTCCACAAGAACACTAATGAAGATCTCCCTTAGAGGAAAATTCGACTTGGTAATTATACAAAATTATTAAGTATCATTCCCCATGAAAGGAGGAATATTTCCCCACCAAAATCCCTTGATTAGTGGGTCTGGTCCCCAATACTAGGAATCTGCATTAAATGGTAGGGAACACATTCCTAGATTTTCTCAATCATTGGAGTTCCACAATCTGTGCCATAAGTCCATAATATCTTGTTGATTTATTTTTTATTATTGATCCTCTTAAAGTAGGGAACAAGTCCCTAAATTATCTCCTCTTCCAAATCTTCATAATCTTCCTCTTTTGTCTGTTTTTTTTTTTTTGAAAACTGTATGTTTTTTGAAACTGACTTTATTGGATGAATGTTGGGGTGATCATGGTGGAGAGAAGCATGGTGATGAGTTGGTGAGGTAGACAATTTTTTTTTTACATAATCAGGTCATCCCCTTTCTCTATGGTTACTTTTTTTGGGATTCCCAAGCCACTGTAATTCCTATAGGATCATCCTGTAGGTTTTCAGGGAATCCTGTAGGTTTATAGGGAATCCTATAGAAAACACAGAACCCTTGCAAACTTAGCTAAATGAGTTGAAAAATGGAGGCAATGATGGAATGATGAAGGATATGGAATGGAGAAATGAAAACATGAATTGTATAGGTCCCATTTGATCCTCTCTTGTTGCTCTGATCCTCCTCCTGCTGACCTGCAAACAATATTTTCAAAATTCAAGACAACCTCTTGTACCCAACTTGTTTTGTTCATATATCCCAAACTATAGAATGGATTGACCTAAAACTTTCTTAGCATGTTTCTATTATCATTATGCCCCTCCCCATAAAGAAAATTTGGTCAATGGATGCACGGATCTCGAGAAAAACTAAAAATTGCTGAAGGTGATGGAGGCCGATTTCTTGGAAAACAAGCACTGAAATTTGCTGAAATTGTTTAGAAATGTCACCATCATCCATATGAATCTCCCCATGAAACAAATTTTTAAATGGATGCACGGATATCGAGAAAATGCAAAAATGGTTGCAAGTGATGGAGGTTGATTTCTCGAAAATTGTGCACTAGAATTTGCTGAAATTGCTTGAGCATGTTACCATCATCCATATGCATCTCCAACTAAAAAATCTTGGAAAATGGATACATGGTCTCCAGGTTATAAAAAAAACAAATTTATGCTCTATGTATTTTTATTTCATGTAGTAAAACAGAGCCTTCATGTAGTATTTTGGGACAACAAGCAAATTGAATGGGAAAAGCTTGAGAATGATGGGTGGATGATGGAAATATATGAGGGTGATGGATTGGCATGGCCTTGGCCTTGTTGGAGCATTTGAGAAAAGGAGAAAGTCAAAATTTGACTTCTTTTGACTAAGTTTGACCAATTTTTTTTCTTCTGGTACCAATTTGTTTGTTTTTTTTTTGCTTGCAGATGTTGGAGAGTACATGCATTCATTAGAGATATACATTGAGAAAAGTTTTTTTTTCTTTTTTTTTTTTTCTAGGCCTACTAGCCACCTCAATGAGGTTTTCAACTAGTAGGTTTGCCTAGGCACCTCAAATGAGGTTTTCACCTAGGATCTTTTTCTTTTTTTTCTCTTTTTTTTTTTCAACCCATTGACCGTGTCATGGAGGTTTTCAATTAATGAGCCAATCTCAAGCGCCTCAAAGGAGGTTTTCACCTGAGATTTTATTTTTATTTTCTCTTATTTTTCAAATTTTTTTCTACCATACTCTACTTGAAAAACAAAATAACTTTCAAGTATAAGAATACTTCCAATGGAGCCATGTGCACATCAAGATGATAGAAAAACTGATGTGTAGGCTTGAAATGTATGTTTTGATAGGTACCTGACTTTGAGAGATCAAATGCTTTGAATTTGATGAATACAAGCACAATTGAAGAAGAGAGTATTGTTGCAACTTAGTGACTATCTAGAACCATATTTTAATATAGTTGTGATGTTCCTGGTCTTTTTGCTGATCTAGATCATTCTTCATGTCTTATTCTACCATGACCTTCAAATCTTCCTCTTTTTGCTGATTGTTCTCTTAAATACATGGAGGGTTTGATGGTAACCATGAGGGAGCTTTCTTAATCTCTAATTTTGATGTTTGTTCTTCATCAATTGCAGCCCATGGTTCTGTGGTCTTCTCATTTGAACCTTCTTCTTCTGGATGTGGGCCTTCACTGATATCAAGATAATATCTTTTTTGCAATACTCTTCCTGAGCTATGATGAATAACATTGAGCTCAAGAGGAGATGTTTGGAAGTGTTGTACCTCAGCATTGTAAGTGGGTTGAGCTACTTCAATGTGTGGGTTTGGAAATGGTGGTATAGGTAGTTGAGTGGGAGTGTATATTTGAGATGGATGTGGTTGGGGTTGTGGTTGTGGTGGAGGTGAATGCTAAGGATAACATGGAGTTGGGTATGGAGGATATTGAGGAAAATATTGAGGATATTATGGATGGCTCCCATAAGTTCTTTGCCAACCTTGTTGCCAAGATTGGTTTTGGGGTTGAGATGGCCAATGTTGCCAAGGAAAGGGTGTGTTCCAATTACTTTGAGGTGGATATGCATAACCTTGAAATTGTGAATTAGGCTCTTGCATCATACTAGGTTGACTAGGTTGCCATGGTCCTCTTGGAGCTACATAACATAGTTGAATTGGCGATTGACTTTATCAATTGTCCTCTTGGTAAACTTCCTTCAACCTTGGTAATGATGGAAAATGTTTAACATCATGTGATTCTGCAACACAAATATCAACAATTTATTTTCCTTCATCTTGCATTCTTAACATTTCTACTTGTTTTGTTAGATTTCTAAGATTTTTTATTTTAAAATCATCAAACAAATTTCCAAGTTTACCTTGACTTACCGATCTTGATGCTGATTTACCTACTCTTGATTTTCCTCTTGATATGTGTTTGCATGTTTCACAAATTTCCTCAAATGATAATTGATATACATCACCTCTACTCATGAAATTAAGGAGATCAATCCATTCATCCCTAATTGCTCTAAGTAAGAGGGTTTTTAGTTTGTTGGATCCTATATGTAGTTTTTCTCTCTTAACATTGTACATGAATCCTCTCTATTAGATATTCAAGGCTCTCATCTTCTACTTGATTCATTCTAAAGATTTATTCCTTAAGATCATTATCTTTATATTTTTCTAGAAATATCCTTTGCATATCATTCCATCATCTTATTGAATTAGTCCCTAAACTCATGAACCATTTAAGAACTTTATCCTTCAGTGTTGCCGGACACAATCTTAGTTTTTGAGTTTTCAATAAGTAACCATAAGATCTACAAACAATTTAAAATTCAAAGAGAAAGGTTTCTAAATCCTCCGACCTTAGACCATGAACTTTTGAAAGAAAAGATGGAGGGATGTTCTTCATGTTCACACTACCATCAATATCTTGAATGGAAATCCAAGAGGATCTTCATCATTGTCATCATCTCCATCCATTTCTTCTACATTCTTTGCCATCTTCTTCTTCTACCTGCAAAAGTGAATGGTGATGTGGCTCTTACTACACCACGTGATCAAATGGGGGGTGGCTTGGTGTTGGAGATTTTTGTTTTTGTTTTTATGATTGACTGAAAACACTAATGCAATGCACTTTTCTATTTTTGAAATGAAATATGCCTAATACAATTTTTTTGTTTTTGCAAAAAGTGAAAAGAAATGAATCAACTAGGGAAGAAAACAATGCATACTTTGACACGTCCTCGACAACAACACCAAAAATTGATGAGCCTCAATGTTGCAACAAGAATGCGACAACTCCCAAGGCTACCGACTTTAATTATCAACTTGGGGTTTGTACAAACTTAAGAGGTACCGACACTATATGTGCAACACATAATGTGTCCTTCCTTTGCTGTCATAATGCAATGGAGTGCATGTACTGAAGTCAAATCCTAAATTGATTGCAGAAAATGAAATGTTTGAAATGGGACCTTAACCTATTGCAAGAAAGAAAGTACAAGGAAAGAAACCTATTCTAATTGCATAAAGATCATTAACTAAATGTAAAAGAAACCTAGCTTAACCGAAACCTAACTTAACCCTATTTATCACATGTGATGATTTAAACTAACTAAGCATGAAATTTGATCTAGAAAGTACTATCTACTGTGTGCATGTGTAAATATAAAAGAACTTATTTTTAAAATCTTTTTGCTTTTAAAATGCAAATGCTAATCTTCCCTTGATCTTTGGCAGGGGAGACAAGTGTCAAGCAAGAGGGTTAAAATCGTCTTGATGGCATGGAGGTCAAGTAGAGGCCTAATCCCAGCTTCAATGATGTTTTTTCTCAATTCGGGCTCAAAACAGGATTTCCTACAGGATGCTACAAGATTTTCTACATGATGCTATAGGATTTCCTACAGGATCCCCTGATTTACTACACGATGTTACAGATTTACTATACGAAATTATAATTCATCGAATGACCAATAAAATCAAATCCAAATTAGATGGGAATATTTTTTTAATTGACTAGGATGTCTTAGGTCCCCATTCTAAGTGAAATCACTCAAAAATACCTCAGTTAACCCATGCTAAAAAATAGTGGAAAATTACTAGTCGAAAATCTAGAAATTTGAGAACTAGTGAGCTAGTACATCTATAAAATGCTTAACCTAATTAAGTGAAAATGAAATGGGGTAATTTTTGTTATGAACTAGAATGTTTTTTTGAACTAATGCAAGTGGAACCAACTCAATTGAAGCTCGTTAGCATTCTCTAAAAAATATCAGAAATTTATTGTTCTTTTGCTAAAAAAGAGTTCCAGAAATCTAGATTTGGAAATAAGAAAGTTAATCCAAGTAGTTCAATGATTACTATGACCTTCCACAGATTTTCCAAGGATGAAATTATGATTGTGATCCTGCAAAAGAACTTACATTAACCATTTAACTTAATCCTACAACAAAAAATCATTAATACTAAATGCAAAAGTAGAAAGAATAAAAACAAGAGATGCATGTGAATAAGAAGTGAAAAGAAGGAAAGAAAAAGATACAAAAGTGCTATGAGGCTCTTGGGATGGAAAATACCAAGTAAAATCAGAGACCTATGGAGGAGAACAAGATTTAGAAGTTGAACATGACACCAATATTCATTATTTTCATCAATACAATTACATCCCTGCAAGAAAATACAATGGAGCCGCAGAAATACAAGTTTCCTCCACAAGAACACTAACAAAAATTCTCCCTTAGTGGAAAATTCGACTTGGTACTTATACAAAATGATTAGGAATAACTCCCCATGAAAGGAGGAAGCTTTCTCCACCAAAATCCATTGATTAGTGGATCTAGTCCCCAATACTAGGAATCTGCATTAAATGGTAGGGAACACATTCCTAGATTTTCTCAATCATTGGAGTTCCAAAATCTGTGCCATAATTCCATAATATCTTGTTGATATTTGATTTATTATTGATCCTATTGTATTAGGGAACAAGTCCCTAAATTATCTCCTCCTCCAAGTCTTCATAATCTGCCCAATATTCTCATAATATTCTGTTGGAAATAATACCTGAGAGGGGAGGGGGGGGGGTGAATCAGTATTATCAGATCTATAATTTAATTTTCAAAACTGATTTGTATACGATACTTGAGCTTAGTGAACTAACATGCATACACAATTGTACTTAATGCAACCAGCGTATATTCAGATATATTTTGATTTACCCAAATTATCATGCATTGAACTTTAACCAGTATGTCATGAATTCATTAGATAGTGCAGTAAAAATAGAATAAAGCATAAAACATAAGTAACACACATGAACACCAAGATATAAGGTGGAAATCCATTGTGGGTGAAAAGCACTTGCTGTATCATCTCTGTCTTGTTTTAATAATAAGAGAATTCTGTTTACAATTTTTGTACTAGTGTAGTCTTATACTTGTACACAGGCTTCTACCTATAGAAGGCTACACCCTTCTCTCATTCTCCAACTTCTACTAGAAGGGAGCTACAACCCCCTAGCTCTTGTAGTAGCTGATATGTTTACTAGTACATAGGTGCCAGTCTACATAAGGCTACAACCTTCTCTTTTCTTCCAGGGACCATGTTTCATAAATTTTTAGACTGGATCCATCAACAACATCATTTAATCATCAAATATATCTGCATCAACCAATCTCCTTTCGAACCAACCACAACCGAATCGATCAACCACTTTGACAACCCATTAATCTGATTATTCAGAATGTTGTCACCAAAATACAGTAACCAGAACTCAAGCCAGAACCCAGAACACTGTAACAACAAACAAAAGCAACTAAAACATATTTTATAAGGTATACACTACTTGCATGTGTCGAACCTACGTGCATATGCGCTTTCCTTAAGGCGAACCAACGTACAGATCTACAAATCAAATTTATGATGTGTACGTGGCTTTGATATGTAGAACCAACATGTATACACCCCTTTTCTAAAGTGAAATTGCATACATATTTGTAAATGATGATTTAAACATTACAACTATTCCAGACTTCAGTCATACCTAGATCATCATATTTACAGACTACAACATGCGCCAGTTACTCAAATACATGATCAAACCACATAAAGATAATTCACTTCAAGCCTTGAGATCCTGATACATCATTAGATCTTATCAAACCCTAAGGTTTATCCTTGGTTCAGATTAAGCACATCACCATAAGCTAATAACATGCATATTATATCTCACACTTCATCAGATATTTGATACTTGCACACCTTGGCCTAATGATCTTCTCCTCCTTTTATAGTTTTAGGCCTTTCTCAATACCATGGACCAAAACCACTTAGGACCAATACCTTGGACTGAATACCTAGGGTCAACACCTCGGACCAGATACCTTGGACCAATACCACGGATCAAAATATCATGGACCAAAAATTTAGTTTTCCAAGGTATACACGCTTTTCCTTTTTTGAAAGTGCGTGTGTATATGCGACTTGTATATAGTGAATCTGCGTGTATACGCAGCTTGGTCAATGGTGAACTTGCGTGTACCTCTCTTTCTTCATTTTCTGAAGACTGATCTGTAATTCTTTGTTGTTTACCTACTATACTGTGATCTTCCATCTGAGTGAGTTGCCTTCTGAACTGATTCCTTGAAGCTGCCCTGCATTTCAACACATCTGTAAACACTACTGTCATGCATTCTGTCACATCTGATATCTCTTCTGTAGATTCATATAGTTACAATATACAAGTGAGTTGTTCTATTACAAGTGAGTTTCCATCAAGTACAACACATACATCATAATGCCAATAATCTCCCCCTTTGGACTTGATGGCAACAACCATACCAAGTCGCTCTCCCCCTTTGACATCAAGGGCAAAAGGTCATGCTCCCCCTAAGTGCACACTGAATTCTTTGATACGCTGAAGTGTGCTGATTGAGATCCCATGATCGATGCTCCCCTTGAGCATAAGCAAAGTCTAAAAGAAGATGTTCTAAAATAAGAACATTACTCTATACATACATCATAAATGACCTTCCTATCACCAATGACTCATACATACATTCATCTCCCAACCAAGTGGGGATATACCAAATTTGACTCATCTACCCAACCAAGTGGGGATATATCAATTGTTTATACATGTCAAAAACAAGAAACATTACATCATCCATCCCATGCATAGTGGGGTTACAAATTAGGTCTTTGCATGACTGTTACATTAAAAGATATACATGACATATATAACAGAGACCAAATATTTTAAACAAGACCATGATAGTCATCAACAACTATCATATGATCTGGATCATCAACAACATCTATCAACAACATCCAGACCAACAACCTGTATATGTCCATCATTAGTTCCCAAAATGTCATTAACCATGTTCTCCCCCTGAACCTGTTCCACCTGTTCAATGGAACCCATATAGAATGCACCACCACTAGTGCTTTTTCTGTCATCAACACTTTCTGCCCAATCTGCATCTGTATATGCATGAAGTGTAAGATATGTATCTCTCGGATACCATAAACCAAAGTTTTGTGTTCCTTGAAGATATTTGAAAATCCTTTTGACTGCCTGAAGGTGTGATTCCTTTGGATTTGCTTGGAATCTTCCAACTATTCCCACTACATGCATGATGTCCGATCGAGTACCTATTAGATAAAGTAGACTGCCAATTATGGATCTGTAGGTTGGTTGATGTACTGCTATTGATTGATCATTTGAGCTAAGACTACATCCTGTTATCATTGGGGTACATACTTGTTTAGAATCTTCCATGCCGTACATTTCAGGATCTATTTGAGATATTTGGTTTGTGAGAGAAAAATACCATCTTTATTTTGTTGAACTTGTAAAAGTAGGTAAGCTCACCAAGAAAGGAAATTTCAAATTCTTGCTGCATTATAGAAGTAAAATTCTGACTCATGGATTCTTCATTGCTACCAAAAATAACATCATCAACATACAAAACAATTATTAGCAACTTATCAATGTCCATCTTTGTATATAGATTGCTATCTGCTGACCCCTTTGAAAAACCTTGTTGGTGGAGATATTTGTCAAGACGGTAATACCATGCCCTTGGAGCCTGTTTTAGACCATAGAGAGATTTTCTGAGTTTGCATACAATTTTTGCATGATTTCCAAGAATGAATCCTTCTGGTTGTTCAACAAAGACTTCTTCTAAGTCTCCACTAAGAAAGGCAGATTTTACATCCATTTGGTACTTTGAATTTTTGAAAACTAGAAAGAGCAAGAAACATTCTTATGGCTTCAATTCTAGCAACAGGTGCAAAAGTTTCTTCGAAATCTATACCTTCTTGTTGAGCATATCCTTTACAAACAAGTCTAGCCTTGTTTCTAATAACTTCTCCATTTTTTTTCAACTTGTTTTTGAATATCCATTTAGTTCTTATGATATTCATATCATGAGGTCTAGGAACTAATTCCCAAGTATTATTCTTCTCAATTTGCTCAAGTTCTTAATTCATGGCCTTGACCCAACATTCATCTCTGCATGTTTCATTTACATTTTGAGGTTCAGTGGAGGATAGTAATGCTAGATAGCTTGAAGCTTCGACAATGGTTCTTCTAGTCTGCACACCTGCCCCTTTTCCCACTAAAATTTGAGTTTTTGGATGATTTTTTTGAATATACCGGAACAAAGTCTTTTCTTCTATCGTTATCTCTTCTTCTGGTGCTTCATTGGTTTCTTCTTCAAAATCAGTGTGATTTGATGTGGGAAAATGATCCCATCTTGTTCATTGTCATAATCTTCGGTTTTTATCTGTTTTGGATTTTTGCATGCTTCATCAACCACAACATCAATACTTTTAATAATTTTCCCAAGTACTTTATTCTAACATTTATATCCTTTACTTCAGGAAGAGTAGCCAAGAAGAATACCTTCATCTGCTCTAGGTTCAAACTTACCAAGTTTTTCATCAGTCCTTTTTATGTAACATTTTCTTCCAAAAACTTTGAAGTATTTTACAGTAGGAGTCTTAGCATACCAAAGTTCATGTGGAGTTTGAGTGCTGTTTACTCGAACATTTGCTTGGTTGAGAATAGTGACGGTGGCGAATGCAGCTTCACCCTAGAAGGTTGCAGGAGTTCCAGATTCATCTAGCATAGCACGAGCCATTTGTTGAATAGTTATGTTCATCCTTTCTACCGCTCCATTTTGTTGAGGAGTCCTTGTGGTGGAGAACTGCCTTTTTATTCCATTTTGTTCACAAAAGTCAAAGAATTCATCTTAGGTAAATTCCCCTCCTCGATCAGATCTGAGGCATTTGATTTTGTGATTTGATTCATTTTCAACCAAATCTTTGAAGGCTTTGAACTTTTCAAATGCTTCATCTTTATGATTTAGAAGACCTATCCAACACATTCTGAAAAAATCATCAATGAATAATATAAAGTATTATTCTCCATGAGGTGACTTTTTCCTTGATGGTCCACATAAATCAGTATGAACAAGTTCAAGAGCCTTACTAGCTGACCCTTCCTTTTCGATGAAGTGAGATCTAATTTGCTTACCTAATTGACATGATTTGCATATAGTATATTCAGGAATGTTGATATCTAGAAGATCACGAACAACTTGGAATCTGCATGCTTTTCTTATTTAAGAAAAGCTTAGATGTCCCAACCTTTTGTGCCATAGCCAGTTTTCATCATTTTTGCTTAGATAGCACTGTTGTTGTCCTCCCTTGAGTATGTATAGGTTTTTTGGAGTTCTTTTCCCTTGTGATCACATTCTAGCTTTTCATTGTGTTTTTCTCTTTCAGCAAGTTGGTATGTCAAGGTATCTATAATCATATTCTTTTCTTCTAAACAGAACTTGAGTTCAGAGATTTCTTCATAAGGATCATCTTCATCTAAAGCATCCAAAAAATCATCATCTTCATAAGCCATCAGAAGTCTATAATCATTACTATTTTCATCTTCATCACTATTTGATAAACCATAGCTATCTTCATAAGTATAGTAGCTCTTTTTACTTACACTTTGTTTTCTATTCCATTTTGGAGATTCCTTCCCTTTATAATATTTATCTTTATGAGGACATTTGGTAGCATAATGACTGACTCTACCACAGGAAAAAAAATTGAAAGGTAGTTTACCTCTGAATCTTTCGAAACCCCGTTGAAGCTTCTTGATAAAGTTTGCTTCCTCTTCTTCTTTTGAAATATGTCCTGATTCAT
This sequence comes from Pinus taeda, assembly GCA_000404065.3. Taxonomy (NCBI): domain Eukaryota; kingdom Viridiplantae; phylum Streptophyta; class Pinopsida; order Pinales; family Pinaceae; genus Pinus; species Pinus taeda. The sequence continues at coordinate 14,327 of APFE030829522.1, read as the reverse complement.
TGAGTTCTTCTTTTCCTTTTGTTGAAGCTTTAAATGCGGCTTCTCTCATATCTGATGGACCTCCTTTTCTCATCTCAAAGGTAGTTAAGATTCTATGAAGGTGTGTCATAGTAATAGTCTGTAGATCCTGCTTTTCTTCTATGGTAGATACTTTTGATTCAAATTTAGCAGATAAGGATCTTAAAACTTTTTCAACTAAGGTAACTTCCTTTATCTCTTCACCCAAATTATTCATGCACTTAACAATATCATCTATACGTAAGAAGTAACTATCTATACTTTCATCATTGTGCATCTTGAGAGTTTCATATTGAATTATGAGAGTTTGTAGTTTAGCACATTTTACCTGAGAGTCTCCTTCGTAGCTTAGAATGATTTTGTCCCATATTTCTTTGGCTAATTTGAGCTGCATAACTTTGACAAACTCTGATTGT
>APFE030829522.1:0-13287 GCA_000404065.3 Pinus taeda | reverse complement strand
AAATAGAATAAAGCATCACAAATAAGTAACACACATGAACACCAAGATATAAGGTGGAAACCCAATGTGAGTTAAAACCACCTGTTGCAATTGTCTTTGTCTTCTTTTAATAATAAGAGAATTCTATTTATAATTTTTGTGCTGGTGCAATCTTATACTAGTACGCAATCTTCTACCTGCAGAAGGCTACACCCTTCTCTCGTTCTCTAGCTTATACTGGAAGGGAGCTACAACCCCCTAGCTCTTGTACTAGCTGATATGTTTACTAGTACGTAGGTGCTGGCCTACAGAAGACTACAACCTTCTCTTTTCTTCCAAGGACCACGTTTCATAAATTTTCAGACTAGATCCATCAACAACATCATAACCTCTATCTTCTAGCATTGCGGTCGACACCAAGTTTCTCTTCAGTCCTAATACATAATTGGCATCGGTCAAGGTAAGGTGAGCTCCATGCTCCCTCTGAAAAATAACCGTGCCTACTCCTGAGACACTATACTTCTCATCATTACCCATCGCTATGAGTATCTGGAGATCTTTCTCCTCCAAACTACCAAACAAACTCTTGTCGTCGGTCATGTGGAAAGAAGCTCCACTGTCTAGAAACCAACCACTTCCCACCATGGATGAAACCATGCATGTGAAGAGTGTGAAATCCAACTCAAACTGTGAAGCAAGTGCCTCACCTTCAGATCCTTCCCCGGATCCCTTCTTGGATTTCCTCCATGGACAATTTGCAGCATAATGGCCCACCTCATGACAATGAAAGCATCACAATTTTGATTTGTCAACCTTCTTCCCATCATTGGATGAACTGGATTCGGAAAGAGAAACCTTCTCCTTCCCCTTCTTCACCTTCTCGTGAAGGCATAGTTCTCCTCATCATGCATGGATGAAGAACTGTCTCTGGTGCTTGGTCTGATCTCCTCTTGCATCAAATCCAACCATAGTCGTTCCAAATCTCGCAGTTTCTCCCTTCCATTCACCAAGTCCTGGTAGTTATGCCAGCTCTTAGGAAGGCCAAGGAGTGCTAGACTCACCATATCCTCATCTGATGTCACGACCCCTACACTTGCAAGTTCATCCCTACATGTGATGAGCTTGGTCAGATACATAGAGATCGTCTCATCCCTTTGACAATTGATCTTTTGAAGTTTGTCCTTGAGTACCAGCTTCCTTTGATCACTGCTATTCTGATATAAATATTTCAATGTTTTCCACATTGCATGCAGAGTCTCCTTCCCATGGAGGCTCAAGACAATGTGATCTCGCACTCCCTCCAAGAGAATTCTCTTAACTCTAGCCACACACTTCCTCCATTCCACTTGCCTAGTCTTGTCAGTAGGCTTAGGAATTTCTTGATCAATGAAATCCTTAAGGCCATTATCTTCCAAAACTGCCTCCATGCGATCCTTCCAAGCTATATAGTTTGAGCTGCCATCAAGGGCATACTCAAGCCTCAAATCATAGAACGCCATCGATGAAATAGATGTGATAAGAACTTGAGATCTATATCTCGAATAATAAACTTTGAATTTCTCCTGCTAGTATAATGTTCTTGCTTGATCACCTGTGCTCTGATACCATGTAGAAATTTCACCTGTAGAACAAACTGATATATGCAATTTCCTAAAGCATAATACTTGTTCTACTTCTACAAAACATTGAGCGGAAGCATAATCGAATTCATGAGCAACATCAAGTAGAAACATGCATAACTGATCTAGAGAAATAATCACACATAACACAAGATATATCTAGGGGAAAGCACTAGCATAAAACCCCAACCATGTATTATCAATCAGTGGAAATCCTCTTCACAATACAAAAAGAATCAGCTCTCAAGCTATCCAGTTCTCAATGAACTATGAAGATATGTCTCATGAACCAACCAAGCCCTGTATATAAAGGCTTTACCTATGGTCCAATCCCTATTTGCTTGCACATTTTGCTTAGGAAATAATAGCAAAAGCATATGCAATTAATTCCAAACATACCAAGTTAACTAATGGTCCAACTACGCAATCCTTGAGGACACTAGTTCCTCAACCATGCAAAAACTACTCACTAGAAATAGTCAAGCATTTGATAGTACATTGTCCCACATCTTATCTCAACTGGGTCTCTGACAAAACTGACATGCAACAGTTATCCATGAGTGAATTCTAAGTTATCTAAAATAATAGTTGTCACATGCATGCAAGCATTAACAAACTATATTTTATTACTTTAACAACTTGTTAAAATAATCTAAATGGAATTGACTAGTTAGAACTAAGTCAACTGATTCTCTCATTATAGAACTCATACTTATTCCCTCAATTAGTGGAGGAAATTAAGGATAAATTCCTCAATCAGTGGGACAACTCATGTGCATGCTCACAAAGACTTCAAATTCGTATTTTCCTTAACTAATTAATCAATGAATAATTAATTAATATTTCCAACCGCTGTTAAGACCAATTAATTTTATTTCCTATGATAGACTAGGGCTGCTATAAATAGGAGGACCTGGAAATTGCTATTTTTAGAACTTTCTATTTTTAGCAATTTCACCTCTCACCCAATGTGGCCAATGACCTCACTGCCCAAACTGCTATTTTTAGACATGCTATATTTAGCAAGTCTATTTTTAGCACATTCTAAATTCAACATTTCTTGTTGCACATCTTTCAACAATGAAATATGTTATAACCCTATTTTCCACTCCATTATAGTGAGAGAAACCTAATATCAACTTACCTAAGTTGTTTGGCTAAAACAAACCCCTTTTCACCTTTTCTTTTACTTACGTGATATTTATCCCATGATAAAAGGGTGGAATTACATAATTGAGCAATTTCTCATAATTATTTTTCCAAAATACTATAATTATGAGATAATAATTATTTCATAATTGAGATAATTGAGAAAAAACTCATAAATGTGAAAAATGTTTCTAGATTTTTCTATTCCCAAGGAGATCAACTTGATCCACTTGTGTATGAGTTAGCTAGGGGTCCATTATTGTAAAAGTTTCCTAACTTCTCAAACCCCTAGGTGGCTAGATGCATTCTCCCAAAGGATAGAATAAGCCTTTATAGTCTCACTAAGAGGAAAGCGGGTTAGATCTAGCATCCACACTATAGCGCGAGATCTCTGTTGTATTGGGAGAGGATACCATATTATAAGCCTAAGGAGAGGATCTCATTTGTTGAATGTATAATTGTACCATTTGATTCATGATTAATAGGAATTTATGATTCTTCCCTATATTTACATGTTTACAGCAGTTACATATATTGATTCTATGATGTTTTGAGCTAACGATCTTTTGAGGAAGACCAATTGTCATCCTTGAGTGTTTGTGGTTGTGTGTAGGTGTTGAGATCGAGTGTAGATGAACCATATCACTTAATCAATTATTATAAGCATGTTATTCATGCTCAAAAGAAAATTCTATTATTTGTATTTTTCAAAGAAAATTAGAAGGCTTGTTATTCAATACCTTCCAAAAAAAAATTGAATTTTAGATTTTTTTATTTTTATTTTTTGGCTCCGAAAGATGACCAAGTCAGCTCTCAAATGATCAAATAAGATCTACCCCAAGAGGCACCTATTTGGACCCTTAAATAAGTCTATAAAGATGTCATTCAACCTCTCTCCAAGAGACAATTCACATCTCATTAAATCAAGTATATTTTTGCTTCCTCATGCGAAGAAAGACAAAAGAAGAAGGTTGAAGACTAAAAGGAAGTTAAAGGAGATAGAAGACATTGCACGCATGAAATATTATCTCTATTGTTTCTCCCATGTGTGACAAACAATCCAAATTTTTCCGTGGGTAAATTCTATGATGAAGTCCAAGTTTTTGTGGAAGAGAGAGGATGAAATCATAGACCTTGACCAAGTTTGACTAAGCTTTCAAGAAACTATTTGTGGAAGGTTGACTTGGCTTGTTGGTGGAAGTTTTTCTTGTTATCTTGTTGGTCAATTTTTCTATCATCTTGACTTTGATGTCTCTCTTGTTGACTTGAATCTATAAGGAAAGGTTGATGGGTTTTTCTCCCATGTAGATTTTCTCAGGATAAACTCTTATGTTCTTGTGTGGTTGTCTCTTTATGATCATCTAGGATTAAATTTATACAATTTAAATTATTTTTCTAATTGTTTTATGTTGAATAATAAATGTGAGAAATTATCAATCTAAGAAAAATCATAAGAAACAATTATCAGCTTAGTGGATTGTTGAAAAATCAACATAGTAAAGGTGAGAGACTAAAGGTTTGGATGCATGTAGAGATGGCATATAATGCTTCTAAAAATTGGAATGATGTAATCAAAGCCAAGGATACCAAGTGCATCGGTGGTGAAGCTTAAACCAATGACTGTAGACGTATAGGAAGTGATAGTAGGGTTGATATACATGAGCCTTTGTAGCATAGAGGAGAAGAATCCACTGCTATACGAGCCCAAGTCTCATGAGGCTAGGTGATGTCACAAGGAGGAAAATATAGCATTCTGCGAGGTGAAGGTACAAAGAGGAAGAGATAATGTGAAACCAAGTGAAGGTGCAAAGATTTTTTTATAAATGCAACAATCATTAGTAATGACAAGATCTGAGTTATGTGGTTGAATTTACAGATCCAAGCAAGAAGAGGTTGATGGAAAGGGTTTGAAGAAAAGAGTAGTGAGAAAAATAAGGGATCTAGATCTAGGTTTGAATCTGATCTATGTGATTCTAAAGTATATTAAAGATGTTGGAGTACCTAGTCATAAACAAATATATTGTTGTTTTTGGAAACAAGGATTGAACCATCATTTCTCGTGAAGAGAGTTGAGGGACCATCACAACCATTAGAAACAACAATAATCCCATCTATTGGAAACAACACTAATCCCATCTAGTGGTGGTGGCACATGGCATATCTGAGAGGGCCACTGGAAAACTACACCTTGGAGACAATGCCATCAATGGAAAAGGAGCGATATTTTTTTTTGGACAACAATTTGGAGGTCTAGAGGATAATAATTGTGAAGAGGTTTATGTTTCGATTAAGAAAGGATATTGTTTTTTTTTGCACTCGATGAGGAGGTCAAAAAGGATCGATGATGCTCACCTATGGGAGATATTCCAACAATATCTTTGGTTTCCCTTTGAGTCATGTTTATGTTGCATTATATACAAGAATGTGGTCCATATTTTCATCCTGTATTGGAGGTGGCAAAGACGTAGGTGAATATGTGGGGCGATTAGGATGTACTTAGGTAGATGAAATTGTAGGGAAGTTGGATAGTGCTTAGGCAAGCAATTAGACGACAAGGGATTGACCTTCTGGAGAAGCACACATGGAACCATTCCAAGAAGTAAACTTGGGGATGATGGCAACAATAAGACATTTAAGAATTGAAAATGATGGTTGATTGGTGGATTGTGTGTAAGAGATCCACACAACAAATTAGTATCACTTGGACTAATGGCATGGTGAGAGAAACAGTGAGAGCTAGAGAAATCTATGACCAAGGGTTTTGGTGGGTAGAGGAAAGCATTGCAACAAATCACTAGGTGTGTTTCAAGGCAAGAGGATGGTATCATAAATGATGAAGCAACAAGAAAAATAATATCATCTTATAATGGAGTTAAAATTTTTGTTACATGTAAATGGGCATACTTTTGTAAGACCTGGTCAGGCATGTGTATCCATAAGAAATTAGCATAAAGTTTTATGTTATACCTAGGTGATAGGGAGGGCATGCAAATCCTCTAGTTATAAAATTTGAGGGGCATAAGGGATAGGGTGAGCAACACTGACTCATTTGGTTGGCTTGACTAGTTTTGGTCAAGGGAAACCCCAAGTCAAGGTCTAAGAGGAAATTGTTAGGTAAACTTTACTAGGGGAAATAGTCAAAGTTGACTAGGTCAAATGGCAATGGTTTTAGGAACATGGTTTAGCATACCCATGTTTTTCTACCCACATAATTCATGTAATGAAGCCTGTTAAAAGGATAGGTGTAGACTCTATTGTAATGGTATAAGGAGATGAGCGGTGAAGTCTCACTTGGTTGGCTTGGCAAGGTTTTGGACAAGGGATATAATGAAATTTCATTCACTAGGTTTTTCCTCGAAGTTAGGGTTTTCCTAGGGAAAACATTGTGTGCATTATGTTTATGTTTTATGATTGTTTCTAGTGTAATGTTTCTCTTAGTAAATATATATCTCTTTGGTAATTTTTTTTAATAAGGAGGTGAATGATTGTTGCACGTGACACATAATGTTTTATAGTGGCTCCACTTAGTACAATTTTGAGTTTGCACTTGATGGTCCATGGGGTTAAGGAACTAGATGCATGCCATATATTCCCTTAAAAGAAAAGCCCCCCTTTTTATTCATTATTATATCCTTGTTGACTTTGGCATCCACATCTTATTTGTTTGTTGCTTCATGTGAAACCATTCCGCCTTGCATTCTACATTGTGTGCATTATGTTTATGTTTTATGATTGTTGCTAGTGTAATGTTTCTCTTAGTAAATATATATCTCTCTGGTAATTTTTTTTAGTAAGGAGGTGAAGGATTGTTGCACGTGACACATAATTTTTTATAGTTGCTCCACTTAGTACAATTTTGAGTTTGCACTTGATGGTCCATGGGGTTAAGGAACTAGATGCATGCCATATATTCCCTTAAAGAAAAACCCCCCTTTTTATTCATTATTATATCCTTGTTGACTTTGGCATCCACATCCTATTTGTTTGTTGCTTCACGTGAAACCATTCCACCTTGCATTCTATATGGAAGACTTAATCTCAAATTTGATTGATGACGGTTTCTTGTCAAATCTTTAGCCTTTGATCCTTTACGCATGCATCTAGTTATCAATTGAGAGTCACCAAACACCATCAAACACCATTAGATGAATGAGACGAAATAATCTAACTAAGAAAATTCCTTTAAAGAAAAAATATGCTTCTGCTACATTATTAAATTCCACTCCAAATTTCCAAATTTCCATGTATATTTTTCTTCCATGGTTCCTCTAGCATGAAAAATAACCTTCAACACCTACCTCCCCTTTTAACTGGGAATTTGTTATCCTCTACTTACATATTAATGAATATCTTAATTCTTTGACATTCAATGAGATCTCTCATTAAATGTGTATTTTTTCCTTTTAAGCTTAAAATACAATTTAATATTCAAATACTATTAAAAACTTATAAAATTAAAATAAATATTATGGATTTCATAAAGGTAAAATATGTTTTAAAGGAAATATTCGTTATTTTATCAAGTGAAGATATAATCAATCATTGAATGAGCACTGTAAATTTGGAAACGACCCCAATATATATATAAAAGGAAATGTTTTTTTTTTTTATATATTATTATATTTATTATATTATATATATATTATATATTATTTTTAATAAATGAATAAATTTATTAAATTGATTTTCTACTATAAATTTAAATATAAATTTTTATTTTTATTTTTTATTTTTTACATTGGATTGTTTAGAATTTTTCATATATTAGTAAAGATATTACTATGCATCCAATGTTCACTCTGAATCTATTAGGAGGGAAACCAATTCTGTTGACCATTAACCAAAGTTTAGATATTTTAAAATAAAAGAAGCTAACATTAATATGGTCGAGTCTTGAGCAATTGTTACAGTTGGATCCCAATGTTTTAGCTCATACTGAAGATGAATTTCAAGCTGAGCAATCTAGGGATACAAACTAGCAAGATAACAACATTGATAACATTACACTCACTTGATTCCATTCATAGAAGAGATTAAGTAATTGCAATCTTCATGTTTCTCCTTCAGGACCATGCCTAAAAGTGTTTTCATCTGCAGATGAAGGGTGATGGAGTTAAGGTATCAGCTCCATCTTCCCTTGGTATCTCTAGGGTCAGGAACCCAATTGGCTACATCCGCTTGGATTTTTGAATTAGAATAAACTTGTCGATCACTAGTGGTCAAAGCTTCAAGTTTACGAATTTCCTCATGCATGTCAGGGGGTGGTAGAGTGGATGATAGCTGCGACATCTTCTGCTTGGGCTTCGGCATGCAACTCACCTTGAGGACCCCTTCCCCCATCTCCTTGGTTGTAGCACATTTTCTTCCGGGGCATATTACACTAAATAATAAATAACTAGGCTAGATTTCTTACCTACAATACCCAGAGTCCTAAGGGACTGATACTGAGAAAGCCAGATAAAGGAAAAATGCAGGGGGTTCTGGGTTTCTAGAGCAATCTATAACAACTATCAGAATCATAAAAATGAAAAGGAATGGAAGATGAAAGACTCCTGGCAGGGTCTAATAACCACCATGAGACATCAAAATTCAGACTGCCACACACACTAGTTAAGATCAACATAACAAGCTATCATCCACCAACTAGAAACATAACCAAAGAATGAAATGAATGAACCAAAAGATTTTGATATATATAACATTACTCGGTACTGACTAGCCCCCAAACCTGAACAAGCAAGGTTGTATGAGCTAGATGAAGATTGTGCCTCTTGCTTCTGCAATGTTGAGCTCCAAAGTTGTCATCAATGTCTTGAGAGATGTGACCACTGCTTGCCCTAGGTCTATCCCTTTACAATTTCTCAATGGTCAATGTATGAGCTGAAGTCCTTTAATCTCCGAATCCAAGTCACCTAGAATGCAAGTGCATGTCGTTTAAATCCAATGCCTAAATCTAAGATAAATTTCACCAACTATGCCCCAACTCTATGAATTTTTTGTCGAGCACAAATCCCATACTCTCAGTTTCCCAAGGGAATTATCCCATTTGTTGTGGGGAAGAAGTCCAAACATAACATAAAAACCAGAGAACAACATCTATCATCTCATAGTGGTCGAGCATAGTGTTGTATGACATATGAATGAAAAGTGGTAAATGATGTTTTCATGTGTGTTGCATGGGGTGGGTCAGCCCCACCACTCCCCCTCTTAAATGCGATGGGAGGCAACAAGGTGGCAAGCTTCCCCTGACCTTGCAATGTGCCAACTCCTAATACCCTAATTGGGGACACAATTTGATAATTGTATTAATTATTAAGTAACGATTAAATTATAATAAATTTTATCATTTAAAAAAATATATTAAAACCTTGCTTTTTTACTAAAAATATATTAATAAAGTACAATTTTATTTTATATTTTTTAAATATTTTATACATATAAGCGAAGGAACTTAGCTCGAGTGGCATGACATACATTTTGTGTGTAACTACATTGGTTAATGCCCTTGTACATTATAATAATTGTTCTACTTTGGAAAAAGGCGTAGCCATCTGTACAAGTTACCAATTCTACTAAGTGGCGTGTATTTATAATATTTATATAATATATATATATAATTATTATATTATATTTATATATATATATATATATATATATTATATTATATATAAACTTTGGATAGTTTTAATAAGCTCTATTAAAAATGATTCTGTATAATTAATTCAAACAATAATTAACAATTAAATGATAAACCGCGGATGGGAGTGCTAATGTAGAAAGTATGGGCCCTAGGTTATTGTGCCTAACACCCTTGGAAATTTTCACTCCGAATTAATGTGGGAGGTATGTGATGCTTTACTCGCATGCAGTTAAAACAAAGGAGTGGGTATCGAGCCATGGCATGTAGTGTTGAGAGGAATGTGAGAGTCGAGGTTTATTCCTCAGCCTCATGGTGCATATTGTATAAGCAAGATAATGAGGGAGCCCTCCTTGCATGGATTTCTCCAGTTCTTTGTTTAATAGGACTAGGGAATTGGGGCTAGCCTCTTGCTAGTGTGCGAAGGTGGTGCTTTGGGCTTGTGTTTCATGTCTATTGATGAGGTGGCTGACTCATCTCTACGGACTGGAGTATTAGGTTTTTTATTTTTCTTCTTCAGTTCTATCTTGTTGTTTGGCTAGGTTTGTTGTTTGTCTCGAATTCTTGACAAATTTTCTTTCAATGGTGCATCATTTTCAACCTTGGCTTTTCAATTGTTTCAAGATTGAGGGTCTTCCTCTTGCTTGGTCTTATATCTTAAAGTTTATGGGTTTGCATTCTTTGTGTCGTTTCGTTTGTATTCGTAGTGTTGTGTGTATGCATGTTTTGTTGAGGGTGACATTGGTTCTATGTGTTGTTAGCATTTAGAAAAGGGATTGTGTCAAGCTTCTTTGGTTTCTGGTTTGCTAATGGTATGGTGTTTTGGGGTGGTGTTCTCCTAGTCAAATGGTCGAGGAATTGAAGTTTGTTGTGGAATTTGTGTCGCCCCCTTCTTGCGCAGGTGGTTTTCTTTCTAAACTTAGTCATTTCATTTGGAGCTACTGTGATGATTCGGTGTGGTGTTGTCCTGACTTGGTTAAGAGGGAAAGAGTTTGGTATTTTTGTCCTTTTGCAAGATGGAGTAATCCCCATAAAGATACAAGTCAACCCATTGACAACTCTGAGATGCCTCCAAGGTAATAACATAGAAGAAAAAGAGGTGGAGGGAGTGCTACTCGACTTGGTTAGAGGGGTGCGAGGTTGTTTGCTCATGATACAATGGCATCCTATTTCAGCACCGTCCTGCCTAGAGTGTGTATGGACATAAGAGAATTAGAGAAAAAGGATGGAGAAGAGAGGAAGTCAATGTCTAATTCAAAATTACTCGAGGATTTGGGTGGGTGGGTTCCAAACCCTAGACACTCAAGAGGCAGAAAGAAACAATTCCTGAACACAGTGATCCCTCATTAGTAAATGAAGATACTACTGGGCTTAGTTCGCAGAGACAAACAAGTTGAAAAGTACAACATCTTTGCATCCTTGGAAGATGTTAAGAGGATGTTGAGAAATATGTGCTTCTGCATTGATGGGATTGATGCTTGCCTAAGGCATGTTAAGAGCCATGCCCCCTGTGAATCAGAAGGAGGTGACCCTGCAGACTTGCCTGGTTCAAGTGCTTGTGCCCCGGCTAATATTTATTCGTTGGATGGAGACTAGTGAAGAAGGGTGGGAGAATAATGGTTTTTTGGATGTCTTCCTCAATGGCAGACTTCAAGTTCTAGTTTGGCCCCTATGTGGGTAGCTTTCATTTGGAATTATGACGACATACAAAGTTGTGTCCCAAATTTGGTGGTGGTCATGTTTTCTTTCAGCTCATGATGGTTACTATTTTGTTGCATCTTGCATGTTCCATTGCCTCTTACTGTATTGGGTCTTTGGAGCCAACATAGGTTTCTCATCTGTGGATCTTTGGAATGTAATGTCTCTTGGGTCTTTGATGATGTCTGATTGGAAAGTTTGTAAAACCAAGTGGGCATTTTTTTTGTAAATCTCATTATGCATGCAACTAGATTCAGTTAGATATATGCGACAAAGGTCAAGATCTCCAATTGAAACTCCCTCTGCCAACATCAATCTGTATATATATTCGTTTCTATGGTTAATACAAAGTTCAGAAATTAAAAGGAAAAATAATTAAATTATAACAAATATTATCTCAATATATAATTTTAAAATATCTATAAAATTAAGAAAACATATAAAAAATTTGAAATCATTTTTAATTTATTTCATATTATCTCTTATAAATAATAAACCAAAATTTTCATTCTAATTAAAAAGAAAGACATTTCTCAGACTTTATGCTTCTGTGATTCATGATATATTATTAAGATCTTTCAGAAAAAATCACATTGACAACAAAGGGTTGACGTGTTTCGAACCTAAATCAATGTTCATCATCACGACTAGAATAAGAAAGATGTTATTATTTTCCTTCAAAAATATTATCCTCTTTATATAAAATTAATTTTTGAAAATAACATATTAATTTTTTAGTAAATATATTTTAACTTATAATAATAATAATATATCCATTTTAAGTCACAGCCAAGCCAGACACAATTGGTGTATGAGATCCCCTTGTTATGGGACAAGGGAACCACCTTTGTGTGTTGATTTTGATTGCTAGTCTACGAAGCATACCTACTCTACCCCCTCTGATTTATGACCTATGCCATCTTAGGAGGAAACAAATAGCCTTAAACTATTAAGGCCCACTATATCAATAATAATTTTTAAAATAATTATTTTATTTTAATTTACTCTTTTAAATACTATTTTTTAATTAGGTTTTATTATTAATTATTGTTTAATATATTTCTTTTTTAAATTTTTCCACCTCTGACAAAATATATCTCAGGTTTAAATTAAAAAAAATTACAAACGTCTTAATATGAAATTCCATTAAAATAATTTTATTATTAATTAATATAAAAAATACATTTACTTCATACTATTTTATAGAAAAAATTATCTGTAATTTTTATTCCTCTCATTATTTTATATATTCGTTCCTCTTTATGTAAAGATTAAAAATACCCCATCCGCAACATTCAAAATACCAAGGGACATGTGCAAAGACTGACATCCAAGTTTAGATTTCGTATCCATTTTGGATCCTCGCAAAAGAAAATGCAAAGACAAAGATGGATGCCACATATTTAACGATACGTAATTTATATTTTGTATATGTGTTTTGGTATTCTAGATTATATAGGTTGAGAAAAACATTTTCTATCGAAGATACCCTAAAAGGCTAAGAAGAAAGCTATGGCGAAACCTAAAACTACAAACAAAATCGACCCAACATTACATGGTAGGAAAAAAAACCAACCATAAAATTTCAACAAAAACCTAGACAAATAAATGTCTGCAGAAAAAACACATTGACAAGGCATAGGCCTCCCAAATGGTCACAACTTTGAGCCCAAAAACGGGCAACATGAAACAAAGCCATGAAGCACATAGTGAAAAACGACAAAAACTCCCAATCCAACACCCATGAACCAAGGGATGACACGTAGAGACCCTGAGCAACAAGAAACAGGCCAGAAAGCCCAGCAAGAAGCCCACAACAACTCCAGAACGTCGCCAAACATTGCAACAGAGCAAGGCACAAGCAACAATAACAAGATGACTGGACGAGGACAACCAAAACCAAAAAAATGGCAGGAGCAAGTGAAACACATAAAAAAACACCACGCTAAGATGACAATTACATAAGACAACAGTTTCTCGAGGTGAAAACCCCTTTCTTAGTGCAAAAATTAAGGAAATATTTACACCTTGAGAGATTTGATCCCTCTCGACGCTTGATAGATCCAGAGTTAAGATGGATCTAAGTTGGTTTCAGTCGTGTGCAGCCAAAGAAAACCTATCGAACATATGATTAATTTTATCAATAATATGTAAATACATCTAATATTAATATAATAATTTTAAATATGCTAAATATGTTTGAGA
>APFE030829517.1:0-12674 GCA_000404065.3 Pinus taeda | reverse complement strand
TCCGTAGAAAATTCTTGATTTGCCAAAATTCTGATAATTTGGGCATTTTATTGTTTTTTGTATGCGTGAAATATTCATGTTTGATATCTGCTTCTTTGTAATTATTGTGTCCCCTCCGTATTTTGTTGCAATAGCTTAAATTTGTGCATTTGTGCTTTCATTTGAATAGGAGTAATTTGATATCTGTCCAACGTCTGTTAAATTTATCATAATTGCTTTCGTGTGACACTTTAGTTTCTGTTACGTTGTGGCTTCAATAACTACTCCTTCCTATTCTTGACCACCCAATCCTTTTCCAAGGGTTTTATAGATTACAGATTAGATAAAAAAATGCATTGCCATTGACTGACCCGAGCCCTCATCATATGGTCGCCAATTTTCTCTAAACATTTTAGAAAAACTCTGCACTACAAGCCAACGTGAGTTCATTTTAAATGGGCTAGCCTATTTTTGTGAGGAATCCTTTATTTCAAACAGAATTGGGAGATGATCAGATAACCTCCCAGCCTACTCGTTGATGAAGAAGGGGGAATAAGTGAATCAAACGATCCACAATTAAAAACTGGTCTAATATCTTAGTAATATACTCATCCCCAACCCTCATATTTCTCCAGGTAGGCATGTATTGATCTATGTTACCAGAAACGAGAAACGGGAAACAAAACGGGAAACGAGAACGGTACGAGAAATGATGTTTGGAGGTTTCACATATAAGAAATGAGGAGAGAGAAAAACACCATATTAAAGGTGAACAATATTAGGAAAGATTTAAAACAGTGCTTGGAGACCTGAAGATCACAAGCTGTGGGAACCGAGGTGTCCTCCCTTCCCCCTAATGCAATCCCCCAGTAGTCTTAATTTCAATTGTGCTGTGTTCGAGGAACGGACCCTGCACGTTTGTGCTTAGGATGCCAAACACTCTTGTTTGTTTGGGATTAGGATGCTAACAACCTGAAAAGATGTCTTGTTTATGGTTAACATGGATATAAATGAATGAATATGCAATTGTTCGTACTTCAAAGTTCAAAGAAGCTTTTAACTTCTTAGGCATTAAGACTTGCTGGCAGGCAGAGGCATTCTCATGGATAACTGAATGTATAAAGAAAAACAGAAAAGATTTTTACCCTGGGAAAGAAATGGGCACCACAGCTACCATACATGAAAATACCATACATGAAAGTGCTCAGATGTTTGAAAAAATCAATTGCTCCATAGGAATTTTCTATTGGGGGGTATTGCAGGAAATGTGTTTCTGCCATATCTGCCCCTACAATAGCAATTTTTGTATGTGTTTAAGTCACCTCCAACAAAGACACCGTATCAATCCATCAGATGAGATTACCAGACATTGGTGAGAACAGTCCATTGGTGACTGGCAATGAATACTGTAGACATCCGAATAAAGACACACAATGATTCATCTGCCAAAGATGAGATAACAGGACAGATAATTGGCTATCAATAATTCATTGGACAGTATTGCAAGACACTGGCATTTGTCAGTGGATGACTTGGTGGTTATATGCTCTATTTTCTCTCAAAAAACCAATGCTTATAACTGAACCAGTTCTCGATATATTGAATCTGTTGTACAGGCTTGAAATGCATGTGAGCCATTCTTCATAAAAACAAGCAAACCCATCCTCTTAGCAGAGGAAAATGATAAAAACCAATGGTTCCAACATGGAAATTCGGAATACTTGGGTGCTTTGAAGAAAGAGTTTACTCACAATCAACCGTCTTCGTAACATAGAGTAACCTCCCGTTTTTATAATTCATGTAAACAACCACCCTTTAAATGCTTGAAAGAAATTGCTCACGAGAGGCCGATATAATTCAGGTATAGCACATTCATTGAAAAAGTGATGAGAATTATTATTAGGAATTTTACCTGCGATTGAAAAAAAACCAGAGATTGAAGTTTGCAGCAGTACCTTTTGACAATAGAATTGACAACGCTGTTGAGGAGTGAAGCTGCTTGGCAAGTTGGCTCTAATCTGTGATGGGTGAAGTTGAATGGCAAGTTGGCTCTGATCTGTGATGGGTTTTCTCTCGAGCTTCTGCTTAAATCCTTGACAACGGGTGTTTTTCTTTGAAAGCACTCTCACAATACCCTCTGTTCTGCTATGTTCTGCTAGTTCTTTCTTCAGCCGCACGCTGGAATACTTATGTTTAATTGGAAGGAAACTAACAGTGCACTGCAGCGAACTAACAGTCAACTACGACTGCGAATTAAACTAGACTTAACTTCCAGAAAACTAACCATTAATTGCTATTTAAACTGAACGTGGAGATTTTCAATGAGATGATGCCACATGGCTATTTGTAATTGGTTAAAATAATTTTTAAGGGTCAACGAGCGTCGACGGGGTTTGAACCCTCAACCTCCCGCACTATAGTCCACAGACTTACCACCATGCCATGAATTTGTTTCCTAACACTCTATGGTCATGGGTTTTATTTAAATTCAATTGGTTTATGATCTCTCTTACTTAGTCTTCATAGAGTTTTGGTCTCTTGTCTAACACTCCACTTAGTCTATGAAATAGAATTGTACTCTCTATTTACACTATGAAAGAGCATTAAATGAGATCAATAAGGGTTTTGAGGGGGTTTTCCTTTAGATTTATTTTGTTTTCTTGCATCATTCTGAACCCAAGGTTAGACTAATATCAAATTTGATTCTTTTAGGCTTTTTATCAACCATAAAATCTTCAAATTCACTTCGCATAGGTGGATTTGTAGTCTTTTCTAAGGGCCATAAATCCTACTGGATTTGATTCCCATTAATGAAATTAGGGTTGGGTATATCTCTGTCATCATTGTCTTGTGGCCCTTTTTCTTTTTTTGCCTACTATTGTGAGTGTAAGTATGGTCTTAGGTTTTGGGTGTATTTTCGTTTTGCTTACTTTGGTTTTTTTCCTTTGATTTCATAATAATTTTTATTTTTGTTTGATAATATATTTCGTAGTGATAAAGGATAGAGTTGTGAGGACTATATTCATACTGAATTGGAAATTTATTACTCTTGTCTAGATATTTTTCATTAATAGTAAGGATTTCATGTTCATAATTATTCATCTCTTTCTTTGAAGAAAGTCAAAAACTCCACCAAGTTTAACTTTGAATAACCCTAAGTTAAAAAGAAACCACTAAAAGAAATGATTAATAAAATTTATCGAACATTTTTCATTTCCCCGCTAGCACACCATTATTATCTTAGAATCTTAGGGCCTTGGAATAGTTTGGTGAGGACACTCTCCAAGGCCATTAAAATAACACTAGAATATTGAGTTATGGTGTGCAAATCCATTTACAATTATTTGTTGCCATGGGACCCCTTATAACACAATGGTAAAGCACTTGGTCACACAGGAAGCAGTGGGGTGATCATCCCACTGCATATAGACTTGGTGGTTTGGTCTACATACATGCAAGGGTCTATTTTGGGAGGATATGGATTCATACCCTAGTACCCTTGTTTGTGGACCCAACCAATGATTATTACCCTAGTTTATTTGGTTGTAGGTGGTAACCCTAGTGGCCATAATATTAGGACTTACATAGGAAATGGTGAGTGGGACATACGTATTGTACCTCGGACAAAGGTTGGTTAGTACTTACTTGGATCCCCCAGAAAGGGTGCCCATGCATAATTAAAGGTACTTGAGCTAGGTCTAGAACCATTAGGAAGGAGGGAAGGGTAACCATACTATCTATATCTTTGTGGTTGAATTGGGCCCTAAAAAACCAAGATCTAACTAATGGAAGACTCCTTTGATCAATTGGCCTTCTTTCTTGCTCAAATTTGTTAGGTCTTTGTTGTTTGCTTGAGTCTAGCTGTACTTAGGTTAAATTCATTTTTATTCATGCACATCCTTTACAAACATATTGGATAGGTTTATTCCACATCATTCTCATCATCTTAAAAGAAGGGCATTTCTCCAATACATAGGATCAACCAGACTACTACCATAGACTTACCTACCTCAGGGGCCACATTGGTTGGTTTTTAGGGGGATGAATATGTAGTCTACAAAGTAGTTGAAGAAATTAAAGCACCTCATTCTCATTCCTCAATGGCCCACATTCCTTCACCCATTTTCCTAGGTGGGGGTGTAGACTTGACTAGATATTTCCATTCAAATGGTATTTACCTAGAGTTAATTGTGGTTAGTGCTCATAAGATTGCATAACCTAGTGTGTCTACACCTAGTGTCACTAGAGCTACCCATGAGGAACCCTCCATACAGTGTCCCACTACCACAAGTCATGTGTTTACAACGCATGTTGAAACTATCTTTCCATTTGGAATAATAATCCACGATCTATTTTTCATCCACTTGGTACATCCAATATAGGTGACACCACATCTTCAAATATGGTCCCTTTGTTCAAATTTAGGAAAGGATCTAGTTCCATTATGAGTAGCATATGCAAGTTATTTGTAGGAGGTTCAAACCCTACATTCACATCTAGATCTACAAGTCCACCCCTTGGTCCTGGTATATCTACAAGTAGTTTGTTCACACCTAATATTCAGTTCCATTTTGGTTGGAATAATACTACTAGGTTCATGTTGTTCCCTAGCACAATTTGAGGTATACACATTAATGATGGGTTTATAAATCCTTTGGGAAGTAAATCTTTAATGGGGTCATCTTTTCAAGGGAATACTTAATTTCCTTGGAATATCCAAGGTGATAGAGACAATATTCCTAGAAATGTGTTGTATCCTTGGGGTACTAACTAATTTGGTCAATATTTTGGTCCAAAAGGCTTTAATCTTGGTGCACCTTTTGGTCTTGGAGGCCCACAACATTTCAAGAGCCCCTTTTCCACTGAGGGTCCACCTGCTAGGTTAAATAACCCTTATGATATCACCATGGGTGTTGAATCTTACCCCTCTAGTAACCATGCCTCCTCAAGTACCCATTCTACTTTTAGAAACCATGCCATGGGTTGATTATAAGATATGGGATGTAAGTATCATCACCTCCTCCGTAGAAATTGTTCCATTCTCCTTTCTTGGAAGCCCTTAAATTTCTTGATCTATCAAAGTTAACGAATGATCTTGTCAAGCATAATCCTACATGGCTTGTGGTCCCACCTAAACTACCTACTAACATCCCAAAATTTTATGGTAAGCCTAGGGAATACCTTGCAACACATATAATCATTTATCATTTATGGTGCTCTTCAAAATCCTTCATGGATGATATAATTTGGTTGTGAATTTTATAAATTAGTCTCATCGATGGTTCTTCCAAATGGTACAATGGTCTTAAAAGTACAACCTCTGATAAATTTATGTATTTAGCATAGGATACATTCAATCACCATCAACTTCCTATTAGGTACAAAATAGGAATGGACATACTCACTAACTTCCACTAAGACACCTCAACCAACATCTCTAATCACATCCACAAGTGGAGATGAAGAATCTTTTTGTTGAGAACCAATTTCCCTAATGAATTATTGCATGAATGGTTTACCAAGTCGCTATTACCTTGGATTTTTGAATGCATAGAAAAGTTATGATCCCAAATCGAGGAACAAACAATCATTCACACCCACCAACTCAAATTGATATCTAGTCATGAATGCACACTATATAAAATCATCCTTAATTCTCCTCATTCATTCAATGACGTTTCAAAACCCAAGCCAATATCCAATGTTGGATGGTGTGATGGGGTCCATTTCCTTAGGAAACATAAGCTAGCTAACCAATTAGGTGGGCCAACTAAACATCACTTCTAGTGCCCTGACTACTAATCCAACCACTAAAACTTCTAGTTCTCTTGTTCATACCTCCAAGTTGAATATAATGCATTTCATGCCCTTGAATAATTCTCAGCAACCTAGAGATAAGAAGAATAAAAAAAATTCCAATAAACCTCATATCAATAAATAGGTGGAATCTCAAACTGAGTAAAATGTTTAGGGGGGCACCAAAGAGAAAAAGAAAAAGAATTTATTTCCTTGTAAGATTTGTGGGGAGGACCATATCCTCATGAGTTTTCCTAGATAGATGTGATCCATCTATACTTATCACAACAATTTTTTTCTCTTCAACCCATTGTCTTGACAAATCTATTTTCAGTTCAATAAAATAATATGATTGTGAATCCTCCACCTCCTCAACAAAGGTGGGGTGGGCACAATCCTCCACATGCTTCCTCATCATCCATGCATGACATATTTCTAGTTAATTAACATATCCACATCACTACTAGAGTGAAAAATTATGAAAATCCTGAGACAAGTCCTTCCACTTCAAAACCCATGGTCCTTATTCAGACCAATGATCCCCTTCACATTGAAAAATCATCATTTGGTACTATATTATGACCTGAAAAAGGCACAATTCTAAAGACAACACATAACCCCAATGAGAGGATTACTCAAAAAATAAACCATTATTAAGGAATTGGCCTAAGCACTCGCTACCATGTTAACTTAAAGTTTTCCAAAGTTTCCATATGCAATGAAATATGCTCTTAAATACCATTGTTCGACTAGATCCCTAAAATTTGAATCTCATCACATTTGATCCCACATCATGGAAACCTGATCTTCCGCATCATTTGGCCTTCCATATAATGGTTCACACTTTTGGATGACATGTTCATAGGCCAATATTGAACAAAAAATCATCTACTTGTATTATTTTATCAAAGTGTTGGAAATATATTTGATCTCCAACCTTTTAATTAATGAAATTTTTGTTAGAGGCCTTCAATGGGAACATCCTCGAACCTCACTAGGGTTTTTATTTCTTTTTCTATTGAGATCATGGGAAAAATTATATCAATTTAAGCCAAAGGAATTGATGCCCCATTAGATTACAATCTCTTTCTTGGGAAAACCTAGTTCCATGCCATGATGGTTATTGTCTCATTAGTATTTTTTTTCATGATGTTCCATAATTAGGGTAAGATTGTAACTTTCAACTAATTGACCTTTTTCAATCCTCACTTGAATTTCCATGATAGCTAGTGACTTCCATTTGTAGGGGATTCCTCTTTCACTTTTGAAATCATTGGAGAAGGGATGTTCAAATACTCTTCATTGATGGGCACCCTTCCCCTAACTCCTCCTCATTCATCACATTCTTCCAACTATATAAACATGATCTCTTATATCACCAATGGATCCCCTGAACCTACTACTCCTTGGGTGGTGCCTAATAAATATGATATCATGGGGGCATAATGCCAACTTTTGTGGAAGTTATTACCTCTCAAGAAATATTTCTAACATCTACTGACCTTGGTTAGAAAATCCATCCTAATATGGAATATGATTAGGATACTCTTCGCACATGGGTTGTCACTCCATCAATTTCATATGACTCCCTTGATATTGATTTTCCTTCAAACAAGCCCGTCTTGGAGTACATGAATTCACATGATAATCCAAAGGATAATACACCTATAATTCCTTTATTCCCTCGAATTCAAAAATGGTATAGCTTGGTAAAAAAAAACCTTTCACTAAACCAAGGGTCATTTCCTAGGCCATCCAATAAAGTACCACCCTTGGACTGAGTCAAATATAGGATTTCTAGCATGGAACTTGCCACTAGACTATGCACTCTAAACTCCCCCACTTAGTGTATTATACCTACATTGGGTGTTGATCATCCTCATCAAGGAATTTTCTTACCTCATGAGACCATTCATCCTTTATGTCTTCGGGTCATTCTTAATAATGTTATGGTTCTAGGTTATCATTGGAATCATCAACCTTTATGAACACGGAAATTCAACTAGATATGGCATGCCCCGCTCATGGCATGTCATACGTTACCAACAACCCCACATGAGTTCATACATGTCATTCCATCCTTAGCCTATGGTTGGAAGTGGGCATCACATTGCATAACTTGTTAGATTGTGTCATGGTTTATAATCATATTGCAAATATAAAATGTTAGGTTGGTTAAAATCAAGTGACAAGAGAATTTTGGTTAGCTAAAGGGTGTTAGTTGTAACTCTAGGTAACAAAGATTTGATTTGAAATCGACAGAACAAGATCAACAGAAAAGATGCAGGCTATATTTCATGGGAAATCTAGTAAAACTATAGGAAATGTACATGAAATAATAATTAAAAAGAAAACCACGGGAAATATGCAACCCATGATAATGAATGTATATAATAAATACTTTGAGAAGCTTGTTGTCCTAATGTGGATTAAAGTTGTGAATGAATAACACCTTGAGATAAGTTGATATAATAAAGTAAACAAGAGTAAAAGAACGTTAAATTTTAGGGGTGATATAATAAAACGGTAGGACATTATATAACAAGATCAAATGATACAATTGTAATTGTGATGAGAACTTTAAACTATGTCCTTGTTGGTTTGATGCAAAGACACAATTAGCTCATATATTGCCTTCGCGGCTCCACCACGGTTCTGTGGTGTTGAATGTGACCGGGGCTAGGGACTTGTGCCACGACCCCTCCCCTAAATGCAGAAACCAATTGAATTTAAATAAAACCCATGACCATAGAGTGTTACGAAACAAATTCGTGGCATGGTGGTAAGTCCGTGGACTGTAGTGCGGGAGGTTGAGGGTTCAAACCCCGTCGACGCTTGTTGACCCTTCAAAATTATTTTAACCAATCACAAATACCCATGTGGCATCATCTCATTGAAAATGTCCACGTTCAGTTTAAATAGCAATTAATGGTTAGTTTTCTGGAAGTTAAGTCTAGTTTAATTCGCAGTCGCAGTTGAATATTAGTTCACTGCAATGCACTGTTAGTTTCCTTCCAATTAAACATAAGTATTCCAGCATGCGGCTGAAGAAAGAACTAGCAGAACATAGCAGAACAGAGGGTATTGTGAGAGTGCTGTCAAAGAAAAACACCTGTTGTCAAGGATTTAAGCAGAAGCCCGAGAGCAAACCCATCAAAGATCAGAGCCAACTTTCCAAGCAGCTTCACCCATCACAGATCAGAGCTAACTTGCCAAGCAGCTTCACTCCTCAACAACGTTGTCAATTCTATTGTCAAAAGGTACTGCTACAAACTTCAATCTCTGGTTTTTTTTTTCAATCGCAGGTAAAATTCCTAATAATAATTCTCATCACTTTTTCAATGAATGCGCTATACCTGAATTATATCAGCCTCTCGTGATCAATTTCTTTCAGGCATTTAAAGGGTGGTTGTTTACATTAATTATAAAAACGGGAGGTTACTCTATGCTACGAAGACGGTTGATTGTGAGTAAACTCTTTCTTCAAAGCACCCAAGTATTCCGAATTTCCATGTTGGAACCATTGGTTTTTATCATTTTCCTCTGCTAAGAGGATGGGATTGCTTGTTTTTATGAAGAATGGCTAACATGCATTTCAAGCCTGTACAACAGATTCAATATATCGAGAACTGGTTCAGTTATAAGCATTGGTTTTTTGAGAGAAAAAAGAGCATATAACCACCAAGTCATCCAATGACAAACACCAGTGTCTTGCAATACTGTCCAATGAATTATCGATAGCCAATTATCTGTCCTGTTATCTCATCTTTGGCAGATGAATCATTGTGTGTCTTTATTCGGATGTCTACAGTATTCATTGCCAGTCACCAATGGACTATTCTCACCAATGTCTGGTAATATCATCTTATGGATTGATACGGTGTCTTTTTTTGAGGTGACTTGAACACATAGAAATATTGCTATTGTAGGGGCAGATATGGCAGAAACACATTTCCTGCAATATCCCCCAATAGAAAATTCCTATGGAGCAATTGATTTTTTCAAACATCTGATCATTTTCATGTATGGTATTTTCATGTATGGTAGCTGTGGTGCCCATTTCTTTCCCAGGGTAAAAATCTTTTCTATTTTTCTTTATATATTCATTTATCCATGAGAATGCCTCTGCCCGCCAGCAAGTCTTAATGCCTAAGTAGTTAAAAGCTTCTTTGAACTTTGAAGTACGAACAGTTGCATATTCATTCAGTTATATCCGTGTTAACCATAAAAAAGACATCTTTTCAGGCTGTTAGCATCCTAATCCCAAACAAACAAGAGTGTTTCGCATCCTAAGCACAAACGCGTAGGGTCCGTTCCTCGGACACAACACAATTGAAATTAAGACTATTGGGGGATTGCATTAGGGGGAAGGCAGGACACCTCGGTTCCCATAGCTTGTGATATTCAGGTCTCCAAGCACTGCTTTAAAGCTTTCCTAATATTGTTCACCTTTAATATGGTGTTTTTCTCTCTCCTCGTTTCTTATATGCGAAACCTCCAAACATCGTTTCTCGTACCGTTCTCGTTTCCCGTTCCGTTTCCCGTTTCTCGTTTCTGGCAACATAGATATTAGACCAGTTTTTAATTGTGGATCATTTGATTCACTGATTCCCCCTTCTTCATCAACGAGTAGGGTGGGGGGTATCTGATCATCTCCCAATTTTGTTTGAAATAAAGGATTCCTCACAAAATTAGGCTAGCCCATTTAAAATGAACTCAAGTTGGCTTGTAGTGCAGAGTTTTTCTAAAATGTTTAGAGAAAATTTGCGACCATAAGATGAGGGCTCGGGTCAGTTGATGGCAATGCATTTTTTAATCTAATATGTAATCTATAAAACCCTTGGAAAAGGATTGGGTGGTCAAGAATAGGAAGGATGAGGAAGAAGTAACACCTTCGACAACAAGAACCCCTGACAAACCAAATAACACCTTCGATGAAACATAAAGAGGTCAAAAGTGTGGTGAAATATCACCCAGTGTCACTGATATGTAGGCAAACATGACAATGTAGCTGATCAATATGGTTACAACATCAGCAGTGCTCTCCCTCTTAAGTTCTTCCTGCACAGAACTTTCTGCAGAAAATGCAAGAGTAAGATTTTGCAACTTTGCCATTGGAATAAGCTCTTCTTTCACTAAATGAATGAAAGAATTCTCCCATGCTAAAGCTTTTCCATTTTCATGTCCTATCTTGTCCACAACATTATTAACAGGATATGTGATAACAAATGCAGTAGCCTGTGAATAATTAACAGGATATGTGATAACAAATGCAGTAGCCTGGAGAATTACCCTAGCAATTAGGGAACTTGGGTCATCTATTATGGGTAACCATTTCACACAACAAACTTAAAGGGAGGATACCAACAAGACGTATATTCAACACATTAAAGAAGACTTATTTCAAAGACAATGCAGGCCTATGTGGATCGGGATTTAATGTTACTTGTACCATGGTTATGCCTAACCCAATAGCTATAAATCAAAATACAAGAGCGAGTCCAACCAGAGGAGAAATTCATGTGATTAGATATATACACAACAGAAATGTGATATTTGCAGAAGCTAAGATTGCAAGAATATCTGTAGAATTTTAATATCTGCAAAAGTGTTTCTATAATAATTGTAAGTTCTGCAGCAAGTACGATTGCATTTGGTGTCGTTGTTGTGACTATACTGAATATAAAAGAACATTCCAATTCAAAATCGATCAATCTTATGCTTGATAGATTTTCTCAGTCCCCATCCACTAATATGGCTCTAGGAAAACTGATTATGTTTACACCCAACTTTGATCATGCATCTACGGATTGGATGACTAGTGCTCATGCGTTGATTAACAAATATTTCTCCCGTGGATACTGCAAACACAGAAGCAATTATCATTTTTCCAATGTTGAAAACCATATTTCAGTTCCATTCTCATTGATAAACAACCTTTATGGATTACTGAACGAAGGGCCAATCTCCAATGGATCGTTGGAGAGGTTGGAGTTGGAATTTTAAGATTTGGTGAGAGAAAAGAGGACTCCCATTTCCATCACCTCATTACCTCAGTTGTACTATGAGATATATGGGAGGACTCTGTAGGCAGAAGGCTACTCAACTGAATCTCCAAGGCATGGCAAAGCGGGTTACAGTCTCACTAAGCTCTTGTAAGAACACAATTACACTGACAGACAAGTATGTTTCATGGCTTTAGGAAATTCCTCTTTTTCACGACTTTTCTGAGTTATGATTTAAAATCCTCAGCGATAAGTAGGGATGGAATCCATTCACATCAATAATTTGGTTTGTTCAAACCTATACACCTATAGGGGTTTTAAGTCCTTCTCTTTGTAGGAAATGCTCTGCCCCAATCAAATTGATAAATATCTAAATAAATTTATTCTAACAACTTTAAAAAAATTCAGTGACTTCAAATTTACTCTGTCCCTTTGAATGTATAACTTCAAATGAAAGAAGGAATATAAAACCTTCAAACAAAGGTTATCTATGGGTTTGTTGGGGTTCAAAAGTGGGTCGCATGTAGTAGGGTGGGCAGAGTAGGCTCGATGGCGGGAGTTAAAAATGTCAAATTTGGTGAAGATAGATTCAGCAACCACAAGCATTGACCGATGGCAGATTCCATTGATTGCTGGTCCCTCCACCCGTCACATTTCGATCTAGCATCCAGATGCCAAGGCATGGTGCCCAGCATGGATATCTATGGTGAATGTGTGCTATCGATGCATTAAGTGATTGATAGTAGACCTGTTATTTGTTTCATGTTGTTTTCGATTCTGTGAACATTTTATGAAGGCTAATTTAATTATTTAATGTTTTTTTGTGTTTTTTTTTATATTTTTTTGATCAAATTTTATTCAAAGATTGTGGAGTGTGGGGCTGGAATGTCCAGG
>APFE030829498.1:3275-42494 GCA_000404065.3 Pinus taeda | reverse complement strand
TCCAACCATGAAAATGACCAAGAAAGTACATAATATAGGCAAGCTAACATATTTCCTTGCCTCTAGGGGTCGAGCTCACTATCCTAGGAGCTGTTTTAACCAATTCCAAACTGATCACTAAAATCTAGGCAGTCAAAACAACTTGCCTCTATAAGCTAGGAAACCAATTCATTCATTTAATTTTTGTCTATCTCATGAATGAATCTTCTAGAAGAGATAAAAAATGTCAAAATATCATAAAATTAAATAATTTACATCAAGGAGGATCAAAATTCACTCCAAAAAGTCAAACCTAGTCAAAACTACGTTTTGCTGAGCTGTAGGTACAATTTCTGTGAAAATTGCCCAAGGGGTCGCGCACTGATTCTGAACGGGTCGCTCACCTTTGGAGCCGCTTTCGAGGCACATATGGGTGTCCAAATGAGGCAAAAGTGGGCCTGTTGGAAAGGTCTAGATGTCTACTTTCCAACCCAAGTGGAATTTTGGAATTTGGTGTCCATTTTCCCCTGCAAAATGGAAATCTCCCAAGACTACTTCTTTTGTGTGAAAAAGGTGGCAGAAAGTCATTTTTGCTTGTTTTTGGACCTTCTGGAGGCTCAAAACTTGGTGAAATTTCTTGGTATTTGCTAAGAAAGTGTATTTTTGCATGAAAAATCCAAAAATGCAAACTTTTCCTGAAATGGACCTCCCAATCGAAAGGGTTGCGCACGGTGCGCGACCTCTTGGTGAAGAAAACCTTTTTTTTGACCAAAAAATTCATAAATGACCAAAAATGCTCAAAATTTTTTGAAATTTGTGTTGGCGTTGAGTCATTTAGTACCATGCTCCTTCAAGGAAGCCTCAGCCAAGATATGGAGGGGATCGGGCCTTTTTCTTCGTTTGAGTGCCTTGGCCAACCGTCCTTGGAGCACCTTCATTCTTACCTTGCATACGTGCATTCGGACCCAATAGTGGTTCTTCATATTCCAGAGCAGGTCCTTATCTCTATTGGCCTTGGCCAGCAACCTCTCCAAATGAGCATTGACCCGAATAAGCATAGATTCTCGATCTATGGGTGTCAAATCACCGGGTCTCCTATGAGCCAATTCCCGGTCTTCACGAATCTTCTGCTGCTCATAAAGCTCGTGCTCATCCTCCAACTGTTTGTTACGCTGCTCTAAATAGTTAATTATCCATTTTTCCATCTGCAATATCTCATGCAGTGACTCATTCTCGGTCCTTTGCTCTCGGATGATCTCTTTGAGCTTTGAGGCAGGGGAGCTATCCTCAATATCAATGATGTCAATATCTGGATT
The DNA here is from genome assembly GCA_000404065.3 of Pinus taeda. Taxonomy (NCBI): domain Eukaryota; kingdom Viridiplantae; phylum Streptophyta; class Pinopsida; order Pinales; family Pinaceae; genus Pinus; species Pinus taeda. The sequence goes on along the minus strand of APFE030829498.1, from coordinate 41,199 downwards.
ACATGACAATCCTTGCTCAATCCTGGGCTGCTTGCCCCTCTCTGATACCTGTGCTGCTGTCGGAAGCGAGGCCCCTTCCACCTGGTGTGGAGATAACACTTGCAGTGCTGATGAAGAAGGCGAGATCCCTTCCACCTGATGCAAAGAAAATACTCGCCTAGCTGCTGAAAATAAGGCCCTGCGGCCTCTCTGATAAGTGACCAATGGAGGAGAGCTAACATGTCTAGTCTCAGGGATATCATGCTACTGTGATGGTCCTCCCTCCTCATGAACAATCTCAGGATGTGGTGGTGTCCCTATGAAGAACTCTCGGGAGATGAAATCCTCCCATGGGATACCCTGCTGGGCCAACTGATGTATGACCACAAGTTGAATCAAACCATAATGATAGAGGCTCCTATGTTGCTGTGCTGGACTCTTTCTCTGCACCAATGGCACCATCTTCTCAATATTCCGGCACATGAAAAATGGTATGTTCATCATCCGTACCCGTGTGAAATGCATCAACACGCGAATATGGTACTAAAACAAACGTGAAAATCTACCCTCACAGGTGAAATAGCGCATGATGAGCATCATCAAGGGAACATACTCATCCTTCAAAAATTTGAAAGGAAATACACCAGTCATGTACCTCATATATTCAGGTTTAATGTAAGGTTCATACTGAAATCTGCCCAATAGTTTGCGCTTGTTCCACTCTTCTCCAACATTAGGTATCCCCGTTGCTTGAGAAACCATTTGAGGTGTCAATGTAAAATCCACCCCTGCAAGATTTACATGCCCATCATGCAAATGCAAAACAAACAAGCAGACCAATTCCCTGTGATGTTGAATTTGAGAAATCCTCTCGCAAAATTCATAACATGATAGGTAGCGGAAACATGTGACTGCAAGTGGACAAGCCTGCAAATAGGTCAAAGTAGTGGGCTCCTCTCTCACATGGTGACCACCCTTACCACCCCTCCTCCTTTGTACCTCAATCTCTGAAGCTGACTCATGGTCATCACTTTGCTCATAGTCGGTTTCGGTTTCTGACATGGTTTCAGGAGCAAAGTGGCTGAAATGTACTGCTTCTTCTGCTTTAAAATCTGTTGTTTTAACTGTTTTGAAATGTTGTTTCAAGGGGACAAGTAGCACAAGGAAAATGTTAGGGAAGGGAGACTTGGAAGGGAAATTGGGAAAAATATATGAAACAGGGAGTTTAGGGGAAGAATTATGACATACACATCATCATACAATGTCATTTGCAAGGATGTTATGGGAGGTAGGGTCTAGGGTTTGATTTTTGATTTCTTAATATTTTTTGTAGGGACATTAAATAACAGTGATAAGGGAGTAAGAAATGGGAGGTGGGAAAATGTGGGAACAATAGGAATGAAAAGGAATACCTTTAAAACAGCAAAACAAACCCTAGCAACTTTGACATTTTCAAGCAAAAGCACATGGAGTCTTTACTTGCAAATGAAGGCTTTGAAAATATTATCATGATCTTCTTCAAGCTTTAGCAAACCATAATTTATATAATTGAAGGCCTACCTGACAAGCTTGAGGAGATTTGGGGTCTTCTTGAAGTTTATAATCAATTGTTGTAGGTGAGCTCCTGAAAGGTCGCGTGCAGGACTGAAGGGTTGCGCACACCGAAGAGGTCGCGCCCTTGTGTTTTTACAACTGTTGGGACCCCCTAGAAGGGTCGTGCCCACCCAACAGGTCGCGCACAGCTATGGAGAGGTCGCGCACCGATCCTCTCTCCAATTCCGCCCAATTGCTCTTGAAAACGATTTGCTCTATTGCTTGAAGGCACAATGAAGCTTAATGGAGGGAAAGAGAGACTTTATAGCCTTGTTTTGAATTTATTTCATGTCAAAACCCTCTTTCTAATGTTTTTCATGACACTTTTTAAACTTTGAATGTTGCTGACTTTTTGGTTTCCTTTTGTCTTGAAATTGGTTGAATTGATGTTTTTTCTTGAAAATTTTTGCAGGGATAGCTTCTGAGGAATCTTGGCAAAGGGGACCTGGGTTGCATACTGACTTTCGATGAATTTTTGAATTTTTACAATTTTTACAAAATTTTGAGAAATGACCTTGGCTTTAAAAACAGGGTTTTTAAATCCAAGGTAAAAATTAACTGTACAAGATGAAATCTTTTGAAGAAATTCTTTGAGAATCATCCCTCTAGCCTGCTGGGCATTTATTGACTTTAGAGACATGACCTTGAAGACAAACTGGACCTAAACCCTAGACCTAAGACTTTTGACCTCAAGACAAGACAAACAACTTTGATATAGTTTATTGACTAAAATAACTTGATCCAGCAGTGCCAAGAGGGGAATAAAGACACCAGCTCCTCCATTAGGGTTATGGCATGCCTAATGGAATGTAGTGAGATGACACTGATGAGACACCTACTTATGCAAATGCAAAGAGTTTTGATCGCTGATGGAGGGCTACTAGACCGACTCTAATAGACCCTATGGTAAACATACCACAATATGGAGGCTAGTATGCAAAATGTAGTGGAAAATGGTATTCCCTAACCTATATGCTAGTAAGAAAACAATACTTACCATGACGAGTCTCTGGTTGTGGGACCAAAATGATTTCTTGAAGAAGTCTCCAAAATTTCCTGTAAAGAAAACCCATTCCTAACACTCCAAGCCAAAAAGTCAAAAAGTCCATAAGATAATAATCAACTTTTGAAAAAATCATTTTCATTTTGCAATCTATATAAGGACTTTTGGAGTCACATTTTTGTCATTTCTGTTTTGAGCAAGGAGATGTGGAGACAAACTCAAAAAAACTTTCTCTATCTAATCCAACCATTCAAATTGCTCCAAAACATCCAGGTAACCGTTTTATCATTATTTTAATCATTTGTGATATTTTTTAGATGTTTCTTTTATAATTTTACCATAAGAAAATATGTTAAAAATTTCAACTCTATGTACATGCGAGTTGGATACAGGTAAATCGCGTATACGAGGACCTTACACGCGACTGTGTAAAAAGGGAACCTGTATGTGCGTGAGTAAAAAATTTAAAACATAAATCTGATGGTTTGAAACATCTTTTTTGGGTAGGATGACAATCACCTAGTGAGAAAGGGGACATAGTGCCATTGATAACCAGGTAATCGAGGATCAAAATGCCTTAAATTCTTTGAGAGATTTTGGCTTGCTAAAATTCTTTCAAATGTCAAACATGAAGGCAAATACATGATTACTTGAGCTATTGATTCATTACTAGATTGCAAAGAATGATGCATTCATGATTGATTATATTTACTTCATTACCAGTCTTTCTTGAAGGGGAGAGATAGTGCATTCCACTAGCAGGATGATGGGTAGTTTCAATGTAGAAGACTAAGTCCACATATACTATCCTGGTCATTCTGAAAATATTGGAAGTCATATTCCAATCAAGAAAGTAGAGATTTTATCCTTCAAAATCCTACTATTTACCATCGCCAGGGTAAACGGTTTTGTTGCTTTACATCAGGCCTCATGTGTATCCATGAGCCTAGTAGTGGAATGCCTCACTACTGTGTTTGATTGGTGTACACCTCTACAGACCAACATGAAGAACTAACTTACTTTGATTCAGAAGGGTCGGACAAATAATTTTGAATATGGCACAATCTCATCCTCATTCTTCTTTGAGAAAGTACCTTGGCTTCGACCCAAGGTATTATCGACCATCAGCAACCTGAGGGATCCGTGAATGGGAAAATGGACTAACCTGATGAAATTCCTAAGGGGTGGTGATGTCGCTAGGATGAATTTTGATGACAAGTTTTTCGCATGTTTGGATTAACAGGTCACCGTAGTCGATGACTAGCCCTATGCTAGAATGGATTTCTGAGGAGATCAAGATTTAGTATTACCACTAGATGTAACATGGGGTGCCATAGGTAACATTTTTCTTTTGTTTGGATTTTTAATATAAACTAACTTAAAAATATTTCTATGAGACAAGACACTTACAAAATATATGATCATGTTTCAGGTGTGGGGCCAATGAGAATTCATAGATTTCTCTAACATAGGCGTCGCGGAAGAGATTTCGAAAGGGTTGCACCTGAGATGGAGTGATTTCTCCATGTAGTTCAGTGGAACTTGGTGAGACTGACTAACAAAGTACCCATGATAGCCATAGAGGACTTACCCGAGGAGAAGCAATATCGCGTGGTAGGAGTACCACGGGACTAGGTGTGAATACTTTGACATGTGGCCAATGTCGCTGTTTATTTTGTAGCTACTCATCCTAAGCCAGCTAGATAGATGATCAAATATTTTTATGATTAGACATGATGATGGGAATAAGCCCAAATTTTTTAGGGCATTTTGTTCCATTTTTTGTATATTATTTTGGACACAAACACTCTATCTGCGTACATGTGATTTTATGATGATCATATATGTATATGATACTTCGATTATTTTTTATGTTTTTTAATTTGATGAATGATATATATGCCAATCCAATGCTTGATTAGCAATAGAATTAGCTAAAGAATTTTCTGATCGTGGAATGTGAACAAATGTGATATAAAGAAATGATCGTTGAAACAATCATACTCTCAAAAATTCACGATACAAATAGGGATCTTGTACCTGATAAATGTTACTCAACTGAGATACCACCAGTTGTGAGTCTAAATAAACGACCAACGAATCAATATCAAGATATATCACTTCGGATAGAAAATTAATAATGACAGTATATTCGAAAATATTATTCAAAACAAGACTAATACATACTCCTCTCGAAACCATCAACTGGCTAGATGGACAATAAATCACCCAAGCCACAGAAGCAAGATTCCGGGTATGCCTACTTGCACCATCGGTGAACCCTAAATATATTGAATCATCCATCAATACCTGCCAAAGTAGATCAATATATCGACATCACTAAAGTCGATAGATAGATATGTACATAAATACAATGTATACAAACAAGTAAGGGTTCAGTCAAAGCCTAAGAAAAGTACTTCTTAAGGTAGAGCCCATTTCTGGGCTCTGCCAACTTGTTTCCTTCAAAGTCAATTAATTCATAAGCTCCCTCTTTCAAAACTCGCTTGTCTATAAATGAACCGTACCACATAGACTTAAACTTGCTTGACCCCAAGGCGTCTTTGTCTTGATCGTAAACCAAGACAAGGTCAACTTCAGAAAAATTTCTATGATGGAGAGATTTATCATATTGAGTTTTTACCCTTTTTTTACGGGCTTCATTTATTTTGGCAGCATCTCAATGTTGCTCATCAAGATGCTCCAAGGAATGAATTTCACATTCAACAGGAAAGATAGATTCCAACCCGTAAACCATTTGAAAAGGAGTAAATCTAGTGGCAGTCTTAACTGACGTTCGGTATGCCCAAAGTGTTGGATACAACATGATGTGCCAATTAGATCTAGCTTTGTTAATCGTACTTTACAAGATGATTTTCAGGGATTTTTTCACGGCTTCAACATGCTCATTTTCCTGAGGATAATACGGAGATGAGTGTTCCTGCTCTTAACCCAACTTGAGAGCCAATTCAAACATCATTTGATTTTGGTAATGACTACCATGATTAGTGAAAATCTCTTTAGGGATACCAAAACAGGAAATAACTTGATTGAAGTAAACAAGGTTGTTGTTTAACTATCATTCTTAAAAGTAGGCATGGCCTTATCCCATTTCGTAAAGCAGTCTATCAGCATTATGATGTACTTGTGATTTCCTACCAAAGGCAAATTACAAGTAGTAAAATCAATGCCCCACTTCATGAAATGACTGACAGTGATAACAAGGAAAAATGGAGCTTGATGTGCACGCATTTTCCTAATATATACCTAACAAGGATGGCATATTTTGACCACTTCAATGCAATATTTGAAGATCGAAAGCCAAAAGTAGCCTACTCGCAAAACAATTTGGGTTGTTGCAAGCCTGGATAGATCACTGCCACAAGCTCCACTGTGGAAATAATTAAGAACTGAATTAGCTTCTTCCAAAGTTAAACAATGCCTAAGGATTGAATCAATCCCGCAACAATATAATGTGTTACCTATAATAACATAATTCTTAGTGAGGTGACGCAACTTTCTATGCTCATCTTTGGGAAAAGCAGGTGGAGACTTCGAAGCCTGGACATATATAATGATATCCCCATACCAAGGATCTTGTGAAGAAATAAGAAATAAGTGTTCATCTGGAAAACTTTCCTCATGAATAATTTCTTCCTCACAAGGTAGATTTCATATCAACTCTGCAAATACTAAAGATTTCTTAGATTTGGCTGACATGAATTCGGGAATGAATTCTTACAAAATGAAAATCCATCTATTATATTTGCCCCCAATCACTTGCCTACTGAGAGAAAAATGAAATGGATTGACAACTACTAAGATGAACATTTTTCAAAGTAGAATTTAATGCCGAAGCCACTAGACAGCATGGACAACTGTCAAAACTCATTTCTTGATGGGAGAATGGTGCATTTTAGGACCTACCAAGCCTCAACTTAGATAGTATATTACATGTTCACTTAAGGCATCATCTTCATGAACCAAAACCATACCAATGGTTGATTCTGTGGCAACGAGATACAAGAGGAAATATCTACTATAATCAGGTGGAATCAACAATGGAGAAAAGGTTAATGATTTTTTCAAAGCATCAAAATATCGTCGTGTGAAATCATCCCATAAAAATGGGACTCCTGCTTTAATAAAATGCATAAATCCTTCTGCGATCTCGGTATAATTGGCTATAAATCTCCTCAAGAAATTTCCTTTGCCTTGGAGACTTTGAAGTTGGCATATGGAAAACAGGGGAGGAAACTAAAGTATTGCCTCAACCTTGAAGGAATCAACATGAATCCCCTCTATTGACATGATGAATCCTAACAACTGGCCGGTTGTGACTGCGAAAATGCACTTATTCGGATTCAACCGGATTTTATAAAAATGACACAGCTCAAAGATCAACCGAAGGTGCTTAGGATGATCAATTCTCTTCCGAGAACGAGCAGCTAAATTATCCATATATGCTTTGATAACATGCTTGATGTCATGAAAAGCATAAGACATGGCCCTTTGAAATGTGGCTCCAGCAGTTTTTAGGCCAATTGGCATCTTTTTGTATGCAAAGGTACCCCAAGGACAAATAAAGGTTGTCTTGTGCTGATCTTCTTGATGGATAGTAATTTGATTATAACTAGATAATGCATGCATGAACGCAAAAATTTCATTACCTACACATTTGTCAATAATTTGATCAATAAAGGGCGTGGGGTAATTATCTTTCAGGAAAGCCTTATTTAGGTCCGTAAAGTCAATACATACTCAAATCGTTCCTTTCTTTTTTCTATGGGGACTGGATTAGAGACCCACTCTATTAGAGGAATGTGGTATATGAAACCCACCTTTAGCATATTTTCAACTTCAACTTTGATAGTTGCCGCTTTTCTAGTATTAACCGGTCAAACTTTTTAACGAATAGGTTTGACATTTTCATACATGATGGAATATAGATGGATCTATTCCAGGAATTTCCTCAGAATACCAAGCGAACACATCAAGAAACTCTTTGAAGAGGTTGGTATAAGTTTGAATTTCTTCAAGGGAACTGTCAGCTCCAATGAAGACATTTTTGATTATGTTAGAACTCCTAGAGATGGTCATTGGTATAGTTTTTGAGATAACAGACATGATACCTTCGGCAGAAAACTGTGTTGAGCCAAAGGGTTTAAAACTTTGTGAGCATCACTAGTAGAAGGACTGGACAAACTTGACTAATTTTCTTACGAACGAGGGAGGAAATATGAACGATGATGTAGATCATCCCATGGTCTATCAACACACATAATTGCTTCTAGGATTTCTTCCCCGAATGGTAAGACTATATCTAAGCAATCCCAAGCCAAAGTTGAATCAAGGGTCCAGGCCGGAGCCACATCTCCATCTAACTCCTCTGGTGAGAAAGGAATATGATGGAAGTCTGCAAAATTAACAATAGAATGATAAGAAATTTCTATTGCGGACATAGGACATTTGATTCCACCCACCTTCCCTCCATTTAATGTGCTGTTAGATGAAGGTAAAGGCCAAGGGTCTGAAAAATAATGATTTCGAAAGAACTCTCTTTGAGAAGGTCCCTTGGACAATGAAATAGCATTGATTTTATCTTAAGGAGCTGGAAGATCAAAAATACCCATTAAATAAGAGTACATCTTGACTCCTAATGGAACAATAGAATCAGAAGATGTGTGGGAGTCACCTGGAGAATAGTCCATCTGATAAACTTTTACAATCCTCTCCTCATGAGGAAAACAATGGATGCAAAATAATGATGAAACTATGGCATCCATATCATAAATATAATTCCTTCCTAAGAGGAGGTTGTAATCCATATTTTCCACCTCAACATTTACCACCTTTCCACCAACACAGATGGTAAAGGATGGAATAATCCCATGCAGCCTAGGAGAATTTCCATCAAATGCTGTCAATAGAGCCAGCTAAGAACAACTTGAAGTGATCCAATGGCCTTCCAACATGACATGGACATCACACATGTGGAAGCTCCCTCATCAATAACAATTCAAAAAATGTTGGTCTTTCGATATGTAGACTTTATTTGGAAATCCATATGATGGGGGAGTCTCTTTTTTAATCAAAAGTGACTAGAAGAGGATTTTTTGGAACTACTACTCTAATTGCCGAGAGTAATGCGCTCCTCTAAGTAGGGCATGACTAGAGTACCTCTAACACTGACATAACACAAGGACTCTAAGGCAGTTCTTCTATAATTGAGTAGTTCTGAGCTGCTTTAGCATTAGGGTTAATGGTCGAGCACTTTGTGGAGCCTTTCGGCATCTGAGGTATAGATTCAACAAAGGGTCTCTTAATATGGAGAGGCTCTGAGGCATTAGAAGCACGCTTAGCCTTGGATGGTTTTGGTTCATCGTAATCACGCGATTGTGTAGCAATGTCGATATGCAAAATCATCATGTATACATTTGATGAATTATCCCATTCTTAGTTGCCCCCTGCGGGAGTACTAGCATTAGAGTTTACACCAGAAAGTAATTGCTGCCCTTGGAGAAAAGGGTTAGTGAGGACAGCCTGGGAGCTAGAGGACCCCAACTGCACTAATAACTGCTGAGTGTCTTGGATCTTAGGGAAGAGATCAATCAAATGATCCCCATTGCATAACTTGCATGGAAATTTTACTTTTTTCTTGGACTCTTTCCTACCCCTTCCTGCATCATTGTCGGGTTTGTTTGCATTGCCCTTCCCATCCTAGCTCTTTTTCCTACCTCGTCCTTTCTTCTTCCCATCATATTGTTGGTTTCCTTTGGGGTTAGAAGTTTGGACAGTGTTTATAGATGTTGTTTGGGAAGGTGTAGATATAGACAGTGATGCCTACATAGAAGAAGTAGTTTATAAAGACAACTCCTGAAATTAATTTAGCAGGTTGGCTATGTTGGCATCAATTGATCCGACTAGCCCATCGACATGGGGACCACATTTCACTTTGGATATATCAACCTTGGATCTAGGAGCGCTAGGTATAATTTTTTGAAGAACCCCAGACTGAGAATATATAAGTTCCAACTACCAGGCTCTAAAAATAGCCCGCTCTTCAGTGAAAACACTAGAGAGAGACGCGTCCTTAGAGATCTCAGGCTGTAAAGATTTAAGAAACCATTCAAGAAGGAATTCCTATGGAATATCAGCTTTAATGAGCCTCTTCTTTCTCCTCCATTCCTAGATATGATCCAAAATGTGAGTTCCCTGATCCTGTTGGAAATTAGCCAGAAGCTTAGTTCCAACATCATATCAGACGTGGAATTGAAAATGGTTCAAAAAGATAGTAGCCAAATCACCGAAAGAAGTGAAGGTTCCCCCTGGCAGTTCTATGTACCAATTATACACATTTCTAGTTAGGGTACATTGAAATAATCTCAACCTAATTGAATCATCTATCAGGGAGTTGGAAAAACACCATAAGTGGAAATTAGTTACATTGTCACCTGGATCTTCCCTTGTCTTCCCCTCAAATTTTGTTATATTTGAGGGAAGTTTGGTTGGAATCGGAGGCCAAACTGGTTTATACCTAATCATATCATTATTCAATTTAGAGAGATATGCCATGTTTAATGTTTCTAGAAAAGAGAGTCGTGGCAGACCCTGAGGAATCCACCCAGTGTGGGCGGAACTCCCAACATTCTAAAAAGAATGGCCTGGATTTGTGAAGCAACCAGGTTGCCTAAAGTAACTCATAGACCCAACTAAACCATAAGGAGCTCCTTGTGGTCTAGAAAAAAATGGATTTTGACCAACTCTTGCCGAGAAACCTCCATAAGTAGTAAAGTTGCCCCCTAGAGAAGTGTTAAAAGGAGAAAAGAGCCCTTGGTAAGGGTTCCATGCATTGGCATAGAGAGAAAAGCTCTAGAATAATTGACAGACGAATACGACATATTCCCTTATTGGTCGAAATAAGATTGACTCCCATCTCCTAACCCACCAACCACAGGGCTTGTCCAACTTTGAAATGGATTATAACTTTGACCCGTAGAGGATAAATGAATTTATCCAAAAGTTGGATTGGAATGTGGTATATGACAAACCCTAAATAGCAAACCCTAAAAATAAGTTGATCCACTTGCCACGGATGTGGAGGCAGCTGATGGAATACTTAAAGGAATCGAAGGAATTGTGTTGGTTGGCATTCCAAAAGGGAAAAAACCAATTCCAGAGGCAACATCTTTAGAACTTCCACTACAATAAGGAATGCAAGTAGAACCAATTATAGTAGTGCTAGGAGTAACAAAAGGTATAGAAATGGTTCCTCCTCCTTGTACTAATACTGGAGTCTTCATATTCGTAGCACTTGTCATGGATGCCATGCTTCTAGTAGTGGTCATCGAAGGAAAGGATCGATATAATCCTGGGCTCGAAGGCCTGTTGGTCAGAGTCCCGACATATAATAAAACGTTTGGATAATCAAAAGGAAGAGGAGAATTAGGAGCCATAATAGACTTAGAAATATCTTCAACCTCAATATTGTCTTCCGACTGGAAGAGGACTCTAAAAAGAACTGGAGTGTTCCTCTCTAACCCTCTACTTGTACCAAGTCTATCTTGCGAATCAATAACTCCAACTAGAGGATCAAGCTCTGATGTGCCTGCTACCACTGGTTGAAAACCACTAGCAAGATTGATCCTATGCCTTCAAGGAGAATGTTCACAACTCATAGGTGATAGCCCATGATGTCTCCTAGACCAACGAGCCAGTCAATCACCCACTTTGAATTATTTTAAAGGCACATAATTTAAGACTCAAAAAACTGTAAATCTAGGCCAACTAGGAGCAAAGAGAACTCTCTAAAAGTCCCTAAAGATACAATCAATCAAACAAATTTCAAGTATTTCCACTCTGGGTGATTAGGACTAGACAATGAAATACAAGAAAGTGAAAATCAAGGGCTCTCCAAGAATACTCTGGGGTAATTACACCCCATACCTATTAGAAAAGCTATTAGAAGTAGTTACACTGGCCTCTAGACAATAGCCTTTGTTGGTGCGGGCACCCAAGATTCTCAAGGGTACCCTCCAGAACTACTGTTGAAGGTGATGCACTGTCAGCCTCAGGTGCCACAGGATTCCCCTCCCCAGCCACCTGTACGATCCCTAGGAAAGGGAACTATGGATACCAACTCATATCGAAATCTGAGCAGAACAATCATGAAGCGAGATCCAACAAGTAGGAGAGGGGGTATCTCTCTTCCTTGTCTTCACTCTCCCTCGTGCTTAACTCCCTGTCACGGAGCTTTCCTAGTGTTTCTAAAGATATTGGGTTTTGCTATTTATTCAACTTATAAGATTTATATTTGAGTGGCCTTGGAGAGTTAACTCTCCACTCACCTATTCAAAGGCCCTAATGAACCTAAACTTGTTAGTTTTTTTTTAATGACAAGAACAAAAGTTCTAGTTCATTTTATTAGATCACTTGATTTTATATAGTTGTTCTTTATGTCAAGGGAAATTACGAGAGTGAAACTGATGATGTTTTATGACGCAAAAGAAACCAATAGAAAACTAACTATATGGATGCAGTCATTTTCTTCGATGAAGAGTTATTTCTACCTAGGTTCTACGAAAACCTATATATAAGAAACATATTTTTCTTTTCTTTTCTGAAACAATCAACAGACCCAAAATCTAAAAAGAATAAGAATGCTCAAAATGCAAGCTAACCTAATGAAAGTTAAAATGATGAACCAAGATCCTAAACAACACTCATAAGAAAATGTGGTTTTTTATAGAGATAATAAGCGAACTTGAAAACGAAGAGGGAAAAATTAAAAACAAATCTCTCTCTAAAGAAAGTAGAACAAATTGTAGAAGATCGAAAATCGATCCTCAATAACAAAACAACAACAATAACAAAAATTTGTAAACCAAAATCTTGGAAAAAGAAAAAAAAAGCAATATTTTTGTGTTTTTTCTTTTAAGGAAACAAAAGCAACTTTTTGAGGTCACAAAAGCACTACTAAAATTTGGAAGATCAAGAAATAAGTACAAGGAGTCTTTAAATCTTGCAAGTTATAAAGCTCATAAATAAATGAAGCTTGAAACAAGAAATACTACAAACTTGCACAAATTGATCCGAACAGCAGCAAAAGGTTTCGGAAAACTAACAAATTGTCAAGAAATAAATACCTTCAAACTTGCCAAAAAGACTCTCAAAGAAGCATGAAAAGCAACAAGGCCATCAAACAAGGAAAGCAAGGGAACTTGAAATCTGGGCTAAAAATGAAATCAAAATCAATTTCTTGTTATGGAAAACCAGAACATCCAAGAACTTCAAAGCAAAGCCTTGAACCCAAGACACAAACTAGGAACTTGCTTAAGAATCAATTCTAGGCAAATCAATACTTTTCAGTGCGAAGTAGATTTTGAAAAATAAATCTTGTAGGAAAACGGAGTTCTCCAGATAGTAGATGACAATACAAAAACATAAATCACCAGGCAGTAGACCTAACTAGGTAAAAAGATTTGAAAAAACAATTCAAAAAATTGCATATGTGATTGTGTAAAGACACAAAGGCATGCACACGCATTTCTAATATAAGAAACTCATGTATACACAATTCTACTTGAAGAAACTTGTGTGTATACACAACTATAACCTAAGAAAATAGTGTATACAAAGCTTAATTGGGAAAAAACAAAAATCGAAGTCTGATCAAGAAGATCAGATTTGATACCTGGGACAGTAAGGGATCAAAGAACATTGTAAAAGCAAGCAATCAATAAATTGAACCCTGATTGAGAACAAACAACCCAAACCAGGAATAACAAGAATGGTATCCCCAACAGAGTCACCAATTTTGTTATGAGTCAGAACACCCAAGGGTCTTGGGTTGAGAACCCCAATAGAGCGGAGGGCAAGCCCCAATAAGAAATGCTCAGACAATCAACCTAAATGCTTATTCTGCTGAATTGTGTAAGAGTGTCCTTACCTGGAAGTCCTACGTTTGAGTAGATCACATAGGGTGCAAACCCTCAGCTTCTCTTCATGTCTTTGAAACCTGAAAATTATTCAAATGAAACATATACAGTAGTAGAAACATAAATCATGTTCAGGATATTAACATTAAATCATATAAATGAATGAATAATTATGTATCAGTGTAAGATTGATAAACGAATTACAATATAAATAGATGCATAAATACATTTAATATCAGAAACAGAACAACATTCATTTATTGAAGTTAGCTACAAGTAAATTTGAGAAATACAACCCGAGTCCTTCTTCAGCTCCAAGTGAAACCATCCTTCGGATCTATCCTTTCCTAGCCTCAACAATCTTCCTCCATCACCAATACAAGGATATCTCAAGAAAGATGAAGGATATCTCCAACAAGGAAAAAAGTGTTTCCTACAGCTTTTGGTAGTGCAGGATGCACAAGGATTTCATCAGACTCGATGAGGGATAATCTCACTATAGTATAGATATCTCATATCTTCTCGATTAATGTCTTCCTGTGGAGGTTTATTTATAATTCTCCAAATTAGTTTTTTTCAATTGGGAAACATTTGGGCCACGGGTAGTAGGAGGTGAATAATAGGTAAAACCAGTGAACTCCACTGAAAATTTAATTTTTTAAATTTTTTTAATATATGTACACAAGTTGGGTATTGTTGACCCGTATGTACATGCTTGTATCAAAGGGAAGAGTAGCGTATAGGGAATAAAACATTGTTTCTTTTTTTTAATTTTGGACCAAGTCTGGAAGGAAGGGTTGCCCTAGGCCATAATCAGAGCATCCGATCTACCAAGAATGGTAAATAGTGCTATAACATTGGGTGGTAGATTCAATGGCTTCATTCGATCCCACACCTAACAGGAAACATTTTCATGACTATGTTTAAGGATAGTTTGGACAAGTTCATTTGCGTTATGATAAACCCTCTAAAATCATTGGAATGTGTAAGATTTTTATAAAGAGACATAGTGGAAACCAAAGGCTATTTAATGGTGTAAATCATCTTCTAAATCTGAAGAAAAATCTAATTTCAACAAGGAAGTTAGGTGGTAAATATTGTGTAACTACATTCAGAGACAAAACCTGGAAGGTCACTAAAGGAACCCTAATAATAGAAAAAGGAGAAAATATTTGTATGTTTTATTTATGCAATGGTATTTCTAATTCCATTAATGCTTTAACATCTACAGGAGCAGATATAATAATGTGGCATCATAGGCTCGAGCACATCAATGAGAAAGGGATATAGATTCTTCACTCAAGAAAATTTTTTGTAGGTTTGAAGCATGTTGATTTGGAATTATGTGAGAATTGTGTTTATGGAAAGTAGATGAGAGTTATATTTATCAAATTTGGGAAAGAAAAAAGGAATGAAAAATTAGATATTGTGCATACAAATTTATGGGGACCAACTCAACTATCATATCTTGGTGGCTCTCGCTATTATTTTACTTTTATTAATGATTCAACTCATAAAACTTTCGTTTATTTTATTCCAAATAAACCTAATGTCTTTGATACCTTTAAGAAATGGAAATATTTGGTTGAGAATGAGACAGGAAACAAGTTGAAGTATCTGAGATTAGATAATGGAGGTGAATATTGGAGTAAGGAGTTTGATAATTATTATTCATAACATGGAATTCGTAGAGAGAAGACAATTCTAGGCACACCAAAAGAAAATGTATGTGTCAAAAATGATGAACAAGACAATAATGGAGCATGCAAGGCACATGAGATTCCATTGGGGGTTACCTTTACAATTTTGGATAGATGTTGTGGATGTTTTTTTTTATCTAATAAACATAGGGCCTTCAATTTCCTTAGATGGTGGTATTCCATAGGAGGCATGGAGAGGTAAAAAGGTAAAATACCCATTTCTAAATACTTTCGGTTGTGAAGAATTTGTCCACATTAATAAAGAAATTAGAAAAAACGTTTGAGGAAAATTAAAAGAAATGCACCTTTATTAGATATGGTATTAATAATTTTGGTCATCGCTTATATGATTATAAAAATTAAAAAATCATTAGGAGAAAAGATGTCATATTCAATGAAAAGGTCTTGTATAAGGACCAAATGCAGGAAAACAAATAGAAAAAGGAGAAAGAAAAGTATGCAATGCTTCATGATATCACAAAAAAGGGAAAGGTGCTTGGAAATGATAATAATCAGTAGCCACAACAACAACCACAATAGAAATAAGCACTCCAAACACCTGAAACCGAGGTTAGAAGACCTACTAGGATAAGTGGACACCTTGAAAAATACTTTCCTTCATTATATTATGTATGGTTCACTAATTCAAGTGAACCTAAAAGATATGAAGAAGAAATGAGGGCAGACACCAGGAACAAGTGGGAGCAAGCCATGGAAGAAAATATGTACTCCTTGTAGAATAATTTCTTTTACATTGTGAAGGAAGAAGATAGAGGTAAACAAAGGTATAAGACCAGACTTATGGTGAAGGGGTTTTCACAAAAGAGAGGTATAGACTTTAATGACATATTTTCTCTTGTTGTTAAAACAGATTCAATAAAAACTATTTTAGGTCTAGTGGAAATAGAATATTCACATCTTGAGCAACTAGATGTAAAGATAACCATTCTCCATGGGGATTTCAAGGAAGAAATATATATGCAGCAGCCACAAGGGTATGAGTTCAAATGGAAGGAGAGATTAGTGTGCAATTTTAAGAAGAGCTTGTATGGCCTAAAATAGGATCCAAGGCAATGTTATCTAAAATTTAACAGGTTTATGTCCAAACAAGGTTATACTAGATGTCATTCTAATCACTATGTTTATCTTGAGAAACAAAATGATGGAAATTGTATTATATTGGTATTGTATGTAGAGGACATACTTTTTGCAAGGTCTAACATGCAGTAAATACATGTTCTCAAAGGAAAATTGACAAATTCATTTGCAATGGAGTATTTGGGTGCTGCAAAACAAATCCTTAGTATAGAATAACTAGAGATAGGAAAAATCACAAATTAACATTATCTCAAAGTGAGTACATAGAAAAGGTGTTGGAAAGGTTAAGTATGCCAAATGAAAAACAAGTTAGAACACCTTTGGCTAGCCATTTCAAGATAAGTAATGAAATTTTTCCTCAAACTTAGGAAGATATGGATTATATGTGTAAATTTCCATATGCATCAACAGTTGGAAGGTTAATGTATGCAATGGTTTGCATAAGGCCTGATACTACACATGAAGTGGGAGTTGTAAGGAGGTATATGAAAAATAAATGAAAAGAGATTTGGATGGAATTCAAGTGGATTCTTAGGTATTTGAGAGGCACCACAAATCAAGAATTATTCTTTGGTGGTTAGAACATTGCTCTACAGGGATATGTTGATGTAGATATGGTAGGTGATAGAGATAACATGAGTAGAACCGCAAAGTATGTTTTTACTGTAGGTGGAACAACTTTCAGTTTGATTTCAAAATTGTAAAACATTGTTGCAATTTCAATAATGGAACAAGAATATGTTGTTGCTACAAGGGATAGTAAACAAATAATTTGGTTACAAAGGCTTATGGATGAATTGGGCAACAAGCAGAAGATGGAAGGTTATACATTGACAACGTGAGTGTCAGTCATCTTGCAAAGAACTTAGCATTTTACTCAAATACTAAACATATACAACTCAAGTGCCTTTTGATATGGCCAGTTTTGGAATATGGACATTTGAAGCTAGAAATTATACATACACACTGTTATGAAACTAGCTCAAGAAAATATAGAAAAGATAGATCAACGCCTTAGAATTCAGCCTCTTCGAGGGGGAAACCTCCTTTACATTACATAAATGAACAATTCTTGGATGATTCAAATGACAAAACCTCCTTTCTATATATAGGAGTCTAAGGAGTCACAATATAACCCAGCTTACCTAACAATAATAATATAAAGCCACAAAAATAACAATAGAGGGATTCTATGGGGCACAGTAATAACAATATGGGGACAATAGGGGCACACAATATTAATAAGGGGTACAACTACAATAGTAATGGGGTAATCACTATTATAGGGACCCAACACTAAATGTTGCACTTGTGAAAACAACTCAGCTGACTCAAACAAGTCATCAAAATAATCATCCTCATGGCTGGATTATCTTACTTTCACTGAAGAAATGAAGTTTTGTGCAACCTTATTTGGGTCAAATTGTCTGCCAGGAAAGGCGGCAAGATTTAAACATGCAATGTGATCGACTTCAAGTGCAAAGTGCTTGAAATCGTTTAATGCATAAACATTGCATTGGACGGGAAAGGAAGGCCAAAGAGACATTTTAGATTCTTTTATGGTCTTGGTTATCCCATCCCCTACAGTTTGGTAAGTAATTTCTCTAGCAAGTATTTTATTTGTTACATACCATGGGAGAACACAGGGAGGTGTTATGCTTCCAAAGACTCGGACATAAGTAAACAATTCTTCCCAAAACCACCTACATATTGGTAAAATATCAATATTGGCCTCATCAGATAACCTTGGGGCCCTCTTTTCGAAAACAACTTGGTGGATGGGTAGCATAATTCCTTGGAATATTTTGTAGAAATGGGTTTGAAAATTGGATTCCCACAAGATTTTGTGATATATGTGAATGGGGGTATGTCACACGGAATGAGTCAAGGTTGCGAACAAGATCGACCTCCCTAGTATCTAAAGATATCTAGTGACAAGCAAACCAATCAAAAACTATCTTTCTCTAAATATGCAATTAAAAATAAAGGCAAACAAGTGTTTTAGGCCTGCCTTGGGTCTAATGCAAGTTTGTGGAAGCCTCGCTCCTTTTCTCCAAATGAGCTTCCTTGAAGTAAGTCTGCAAACACAAACAAGTAAAAAAATTAAATAGCACCTGAAAAGCACATATCATAAAGCATATCCATCATAATGATCAAGGAGATTATGAAACAAACCACATAAGACAATTTGTTGAGAAAAATGAATCTGATTGTATTAATTCAAATCAAATAAGAACTTTACAACCTGTGCCTTGATGCTGTACAAGCTCCTCCTAGGGTTCGACAAGAAGTCTCCTCTACTTTGACAAGTTTCACTCACTTCCCAATGAAGCCAAAAGGTATGTGATGTGATCTCTCCTCTCAAGATTAACTAGGAAGTCCCAATTCCATCAGCATTTACCCTAAAAAATGTTCAGCTTCTAACCTTCCTAGCAACTAGCCCAATGCCTTAATTTATAGTGCAATGGAGGGAAGTTACTAGGTCCTCCTTCAAAGGGATAAAGCCCTCCTTCAAAGGGATAGCTCCTCCTATCAAGGGATTAGCTCCTTCTCTTTTTGGATGCATGAACCACCTTGGAGCGAACAATCCACGTCAAAATCCTTCTAGAAACATCTAGAATTAACCCAAAAGTGAGTTTTTTAGGATAAACTTGTGCTTTTTTGACTTTTACAGGGGTACGCACCCACCCCTTTACAGACAGAGTGTGCAGGTACGCAGGTAATATGAACAAAGGGTGCGGGTCCGCAGGTAAAAGTAGGAGAAAGTGCGGAACCAGAGTAATATTGATTTTCAATGTCTTTCTCTCTTTTGCAAAGCTTGACATGAAGAGCTAAGGTCTGAGACTTGCTTAGGAGGCTAGTATAAGTGATGATAGACCCATACTGACTGCAAATAATCATGGCGACGATATTTTTGTGTAACAGCCTTCCAACCGGTCGGTTCTGCCCCCCCTTCAGGATGCTTCATTGGCATTCCTGAACAAGAGCTTGATACGAAGGACAACTTCTCTCTAGACTCTAAAGACATTGGCCTCGCAGAAGGTGAACTGGCGGCCAAGACGCTGCCTAAGCGACCAAAAAAATCAAGAAATTCAAAAATCAGAGAAAGGGATGGGAATTTAATTTTTGGCAAAGGCATCACTATGGCACAAGCTGCCCTGACCAAAAGCACTGTGTTAGTTGGAAGGGTAAGAGGTCGGAACTACACCCAGATGCGCCTGTGGAAGTGGATGGCTGAGATTTGGGGAAATCTTCTCATTCAACTTCTAGGTATTCTCTTGCTCTCCCGGGGCTAGTTTTCTCTAATTTCCGCTCATCCAGATCAGGTTGACTGGGTTCTCACTTGATATTGGCATATTGAGATGACCCTAGTTCTGTTTAAAAGATGGT
Organism: Pinus taeda; assembly: GCA_000404065.3. NCBI lineage: Eukaryota > Viridiplantae > Streptophyta > Pinopsida > Pinales > Pinaceae > Pinus > Pinus taeda. The sequence goes on along the minus strand of APFE030829498.1, from coordinate 21,499 downwards.
CGCCAATGTTTGACCCGAAAAAGGAAAACCATGGAGCTAGACCAATTTGGGTGCATCTGCCTGCTCTTCCTTTACAGTTTTGGGGGGAGGAGATATTAAAGGTTATAGGAGATGATCTGGGTGTCTACTTGGATCACGATAGAACTTATCAAGACACAGGTTGCCTGGTGATGGCTCTTATCCTCGTACACCTAAACACCAGAGAAGGATTGGTAGAAAGCTACTTGCTCCAGATGAGCGACATTACCCGACGGCAAATATTGGATTACGAAGGCATTCCTTTCCACTATCGGAATTGTCATGAAGTGGGGCATCTCTATAAAGACTACCCAAGAATTTCAAGGCAGAATCCTTCTCCAGCAAATTTATTGGTCTCATCCTCCACTCAAACTCAGGAATCATATTTTCTGTCTCCAGTGGACCTCCATGAGACTAATCTGCCCTCTCTTCAAGAGTTGCAATAGGCATCCTGTCATCAGTATGCCAAATCAACTGAACTTTCTCCAGGAAAACCCCGATCCCGGGACACGGCATTTAAGAGTATTCCCTCCTCCTCTCTTCCTCATTTATCTCAAGTTACAATGGGTTTTGTTAAATTAACTACTACTATGAGTTCCATTGGTTCATTAGCAGAAGTTAATTTGTTGTACTCCCCAGTTTGCCCAGTTACCTCTACACCTCCTTCTTCATCATCTCCCATCCCTCAACCTACTATGGACTGGACCTCCCGTTCACTCATTGAATGCCTGCCCTCAAGTGGGTCACACCGTTACTTCCTTCGGTCCTTACCCGATGCTCCCCCGATTTCCCTCAGTCTAGATATGATCCCCCCCCCCCTCCCCCCCTCCATATACCCCTAAACCTCACGCAGAATGCCCAATCAAAGATTTCCAAGGCAAATTCAAAAGGGCTAATTTGAAGTGGCATCTGGGGTCCAAACCCCCTAGGTTCTTAGAGCAAAGAGAAACCCCCCCATCACCCCCCCCATGATTCGTCTCTCCTTCAATTGTAGGGGTCTATCCAATCTGGATAAAAAAAACTAGCTCTAAAGTGACTTTGCCTGTCTGAAAAACTGGATGCAATACTCTTACAAGAAACCCTGGGAGAAGGTCTACAAGTCAATAAGCTCCTTTTAAGTTTTCTCCTAGATTGGATTTCCACTTCCTAGATGTGAAGGGATGCTTTGGTGGTTGTGCCTTGGGATTTAATAAATGCACCATAAAAATCCTCAATGTCTGGGGAGGTGAAGGATTGCTAGGGGCTGACACTATATCAATGGATTTCAACAGACCTTTCAAGATTATCAACATTTATGGGCCTTGACAAAAAATAGAAGTTTATTGGAACTGAATTTTGGAAGCTGACTTCATGAATCAAGCGAATATAGTCATTGGGGGAGATCTTAATTTCTCTCTTGGTTTAGCTGAATCCTGGGGCTCTCGAGGACAAAGTGACCATCTCACAATTTTTTTTGAAAATCTTCTGGACTCCCATGATTTTCTGAATATTGGTCCTGCAAAGCTTAAACCAACTTGGAGGAGCCGTAGAATGGGGGTTGAAGCTCTTGCTAGAAGGCTAGACTGGTTCTTGATCAAAGCCCCTCTTATGGCCAATTTAAAGCTTTTCCGTCAATGGGTGGGGAGTGGAGGGATCTCTGATCTTTCTCCCATCTTTCTGGAGATCAAGGGTAACTCCACAAAACCCTCTTCACCTTTCAAATTCAACTCCTCTTGGCTATTGGAGCCGAGTTTTCAGAACTTAGTCTCGGAAACCTAGATTCACTGCTCTCAGGAAGAGATCTCCTCCCCTAGGGAGATTTTTGCGAAGAATTTAGTAACCTTAAAAGCCAAAAAATAATCTGGGCTAGAGAAAAATGGAGGAAAGACGATGAAGATCTCCAAAGGATTGAATCATCTCTCTTAGCCTTTGAACAATCAACCCCCAATGGAACATCCTCGGATGAACAAAAGGCCCAGCTGGTTCATCTTGAAACTGCCAGAGTTAAACTACTTCGCTCAAAAGAAGAAAGTTGGAGACTTAAGAGCAGAGCAATCTAGCTACAAGCTGGGGATGAAAACTCAAAAAAAAATCAACAATATGCAAAGGGAAGGAAAGCCATGAACACAATCTGGGAACTACAAGATATGAATGGAATGAAAGTGGGCTCTTTCGAGCAGCTGGCTGACATGGGGATTAGGCATTTCTCTAAAATTCTCAAAGCCCCCATAGGCATTACTCTTCCAAGCATCATCCGCACAGCTGAGGCTCTACCCATATTTATCAAACCAGATGAAATTGAAGATTTGAACTTCCTTGCTTCCAGAGAAGAGCTAGAATTGGTGCTAATGTGTTTTATAAAGGGAAAGAGTCTGGGACCTGATGGTTGGCCAACTGAATTCTACAGCGCATTATTTGAGCTAATAGGAGAAGATCTCCTCCAAACCATAGAAGAATGTTGAATATCTAGCAGAGTCTTGGAGGCATTCAATTCTACCTTCCTTGCCCTTATCCCCAAAACCAACAACCCTTCCTCCTTTAATGACTACAGGCCCATTTCCCTCTGCAATAGCATTTACAAAATCATATCCAAAATAATTGCTCTTCGAATCAAGCCCTTTCTCTCTCATATGATTTCCAAGGAACAATTTTCCTTTCTCCGCCATCACCAGATCCATGAAGCCATTGGTCCCGCTCAGGAAGCCCTGCACTCGATCAAAAATCTCCACGAAAAAGCAGTCATCCTAAAAATTGATCTCTCCAAATCCTTCGACCATGCCTGTTGGTCCTACCTCTGGATTATACTCACCCACATCAGATTCCCCTTTCCTTTCATCAATTAGATCATGGGTTGTCTTACCTCAGTCAACTATAGCATTCTCATCAATGGAGCGGCCTCATGTATCTTTCATGCAGAACGAGGACTTAGGCAGGGATGCCCTCTTTCACCCTTACTTTTTCTCCTCATTATGGAAGGGTTTAGCAGGCTAATTAAAAAAGGAAAAGAGCAAGGCTCCTTGGCTGGTGTCCAGATCTCTAATATGTTTTCTCTAACCCATATTTTATTTGTAAATGATGTTATAATTTTTTTAAATTCCTCCTATCAAGACTCTTATGCTTTCAAGTCCATATAATCCCTTTTTTGTAAAGCTATAGGTATAGAGCCAAATATTGTGAAATCAACAATTATCATAGTCACCTGCCAGCCGAATGAAGTGAGACAAGACCTAGATGCTAGCTTAAAGTACTTGGGCTTCAGACTAAAACCAAATGGTTATTGAATAACAGACTGGGCTTGGCTTATTGCTAAGATAGAAAGAATAATCAAAATTTGGCAACAACGATGGCTCTCTCGAGCAGGCAAGCTCACTCTACTCAAATATGTCCTAGAAGCTATTTTGGTTTATTGGATTTTGCTAGCCTGGATCCCAAAAGGCATCTTAAAAAGAATTCAACAGCTTTGTTGTTGTTTCCTTTGGCGAGGACAAAGCACGGGTAGAACTTTTGCCTAGGTTTGTTGGGACTGCATCGACAAACCCAAAAAATTGGGGGCTGGGGCATAAAAAACTTACAGTTATTTTCTAATGCTTTGGCTGCAAAATTGGGTTGGCAGCTTATAAACTCAAGAAGCCTTTGGCAGGAAGTTACATTTTACAAATATATTTATCCGCTCACAATTTTGGACTAGATCCACAGCCACTATGTTCATTCGGCAGGTTCCTCCATAATATGGAAAGCAATTTCTCTGTCTCTTCCCCTCATCAAGCAAGGTCTGGCCTAGAAAATTGGTAATGGGGAGCAAGTGGATCGGACTTGATGCCTGGAGTGGATGTGGGAATTCCCATATTCTTTCCAGACCACTCTACCTTTTCCTACAGACCTCTGGGTTCACTCACCTAGCATAGTTAGCTGCCACTAATCAAGAAAATAGGCAAAGATAGTCTTGGAAGGATCACATAATGCTCAACATTCCTAATGCGTAGGTCGTGGACTGGCAGATTTTCATTAGAATTCAAGAGGAGGCCAACGTGCAGATCACTGAAAAACATGATGTCCTTATTTGGGCAATTGATTCACAAGGCAGCTATTCTCCCAAAGCAGGCTATGTGTACTCAATGGCTGCCAGACACTCTGGGGATTTTTCCTGGTGGTGGCGACGTCTTTGGAAATTAAAAACCCCCCCAAAAGCCAGGCTTTTCATGTGGTGCATTTTAATGGATAAAGTTCCTAACGAACAAATGCTTATGCACTGTGCTATCTCCAGTCCCTCCAGATGATGCTTGTGTTTGCAACATGAGGAAGATACCACTCACTTATTCCTTACCTGCCCTGTCTCGAAATCCCTTTGGTCAAGAATCCTCGCTTCACTGAATATTCATATTGATTGGACGGGGCAAAAGTTGAAGAGGCTTGGCATAGCTGGTGGTTAAATGCCAACTCACAGTAAGTCAGAAACCTTCCATTGCTCATTTGCTAGGAAATCTGGCTTAATAGGAACAAAACCATCTTCATGGATGCTAAGATCGATTGGGAAGCCTACAGTATTTCGTTGTTAGCTATTTTCAACCTGCTCCCGGAGGACCTGGATGTCAAAACCCCTCAGATCATCACTCCGAAAATCATTCATTCAAATATCCCTTGGTGTTATTTTGACGGCTCGGCTCAAGCAAATGGCTATGGGGCTGGAGCCATTTTGTATCTTGACAACATTGTGAACTATAGAATCAAAGTTGCCCTAGGCAGAGGCACCAACAATTTTGCTGAATTGTGTAGTCTAAAACACCTCCCCCTTGCTACAAGAGAACTAAATTGTCAAAAAATTCAGATATTTGGCGACTCACAGCTCACTATAAATTGGACCAGTGAAGGTAATCAATGTCACTTGCACACACTCAGATATATTCTGACTGATATCAATTCTCTAAAGTCCCAATTTGATTCCTTTGCATGCTTACATATATACAGGGAAAGAAATGAAATAGTTGATCATCTTTCCAAAGAGGCAGCGCAGCTAAACAGAGGTCAAAGGAAGATACAGGAATACAGGGAAGACACTTTCTACAGCTATTATCACTGACCATTCATGGATATGAATGAGCGCCCATTCAGGTTTTTTCCTCCTTTTTTCTTCTTTTTTCTATGCACATAGATAGTCTTTCTACAGTTTTTTGGAACAAACTCTGGTATATACTTCTTCCCTGATGATTACTAGACTTCTCTAAAGTTCATTATCAGTTTACATCATGATGGCTTTTATGTAAATGCTTATAATATTTAGAACTAAACCTTTCTGGTGACAGCATCTCATACATGCAATATTATACAACATGTAATTTTCTTATATTATTAATGAAAATTATGCTTTTTCCAAGGAAAAAAGGCATGGAGGTGGTGGAAACTACCTAGAACTCAAGCAAGGGCTTCAAGATGGGTGGATTTTCTCAATGGAAATTGCATTTTTGGCTTATAAAACAAGAATTCAGATTGAGATTTTAGTGGATTTTGGCGACATGGATGGATGAAGTCTGGATGAGGCGAACGAGATGAGGTCTCCCTGCAATGTAGAAGCTCCTGAAATATCACACATTATTGTCTGCATCTATCCACAAATTCATCTATACATGGAAAATATTTATTAAATAACAAAAAATTATTAGTCTAAAATCTAGAAATTCAAGAACTAGTGAGCTAGTAAATGTATCAAATTCCTAACCTAATCAAGTGAAAATGAAATGGGATAAACTTTGTTATTAAATAGATTTTTTTGTGATCTAATGCAAGTGGAATAAAATTGGTTGAAGCACGTTAGCATGCTCTCAAAAATAGCATAAATTTGTTGCTATTTTCCACAAAGGAGTTCCAGAAATCTAGATTTGGGAATAAGAAAACTAATCCAAGCATCTCAATGATTATTATGACCTTCCAAGCCTTTTCCAAGGATGAAATAATGCTTGTGACCCTGTAAAAGAACTTACATTAACCATTTAACCCAATCCTACAACAAGAAATCATTAATACTAAATGCAAAAATAGAAAGAAACAAGAACAAAAGATGCATGTGAATAAGAAGTGAAAAGAATAAAAACAAATGATACAAAAGGGTTCCGAGGCTCCTAGGATGGCAAAGCCCAAAGAAATTTAGATTCCTATGGAGGGGAACAAGATTTAGAAGTTGAACATGACATCAATCTTCATTATTTTCATCAATACAATTACATCCCTGCAAGAAATGATAGTGGAGTTGCAAAAATACGAGTTCTCTCCACAGTAAGACTAATAAAAATCCTCCCCTAGAGGCAAATTCGACTTGGTACTTATGAAAAATTATTAGGAATCATTCCCTATGAAAGGAGGAATCTTTCCCCACCAAAATCCCTTGATTAGTGGATCTGGTTCACAATACTAAGAATCTCCATTAAATGGCAGCGAACACATTTCTAGATTTTCTCAATCATTGGAGTTCTACAATATGTGTTATAATTCCATAATATCTTGTTGATTTATTATTTAATATTGATCCTCTTGTATTAGGGAGCAAGTCCCTAAATTATCTCCTCCTCCAAATCTTCATAATCTTCCCAATATTCTCATAATATTCCACAAAAATAAATAATATTAGGCGCAGATATGCAATTATTCATAAACCTTCCTAATGAACATATTAAAGTTAAAAATACATTATCTAATGCAAAAATAGAGGTTTAATGTGTAGAAGGATGGTTAGATGGGCCTTAATTTATGTTTAATTTAGAGGCCCGTCACACCCCCCTACTGAAAGTGTTGCTCAGCCTCTGAGAAACTTAGTGACCTCATTATGCCTCATTCATGGCCCTGGTGGCCTCTCTCTTGTGCATTCCTCAGTCCTTTCTCTTAAGAATCTTGGTTGTAAGTTCTGCAAGGACAAGCCCAAAAATCTATTTGTGCATAGAAAAATCATTGTTTCTTGAGACCATTAGCTTAGCTTCTTCCCCTTATTCAAGATGGGTTCTTGAATATTTTCAGTTTGGCAAGGTATTCCACAACCTTATCAACCTTTTGCTACCTTGTTCCACCATTTGGACACCTCTGAAACCTTCAAAATGCCTTTAGATGAGAACCATGACATCTTGTAGTAATTCTTGTCAAAACTATAGGAAACCCTGTTAAAACTACAGGAAACCCGCTTTGAGCATAAATGATAGTCTGAGCCTAGGGTAGGCCCTCAACTTGACTTCCATGCCTTTCTCCCATTTCTATAACATCTTTTAGGCCTTGGACAAAAGCTAGAAAGAGATTAGAGGCCTCTTGGAAAGACAATTTTCATCACTGTAGTTTGAGTTCTATTTTGATGGTGAATGCCTTATTTCCTTTTGTTGCCTTATTTTTCTCTTTTGTGGCCTAGATGATTGCCTAATGGCCTTGAAGTTCTCTCTTTGACTAGGTATCTCTTAGGCATTGTCATTTTGGTTTTTAGCACAATTTGTTCCTTTCTTTCTCCTTGTAGTAGAATTCTACCTTCTTGTAGCAGTCATTCCTTCTTCCTTTAGAGTCTTCTAATTGTACGGAATGATGATAAATGATGTAGAGGGGTTGGAGGATGATGCTAGGGCTCAGAGGGAGTAGTTTAGGTTTGTGAAAAAGTTTGTTTTTTTAAGAAATTTTTAGGGTGAGACAGAGTGTAGGGTTTGTTCTTGAAATTATGAAATGGGATGGATGAATGATGGATAGATAGTGGATATGAAGTGGATGGAGTGATCCAGGTGGATATTGGTGGCCACCTACCTATTCCACTTGGACCTCCACCATTGTTTCTTTTATTTTTCCAGTTTCCTTATTTGTAGCACAATTTACTATTTTTGGCAGTTTTTCGAGTCTTGAACTTCCGGAGCCGTTTTGAGGCCCTAAACGGCGTTTTTTGGGAAAACTAGGAGAAACATGGGTCCATGGACCGATTTTTCTCATACCAAAGTTGTAGTCCTTGGATATATCTTTTGAGGTATTGTGCGCGTCAAACGGAGATCATATGCCAAAGTTACAACCCCAGGAAGTTGATTTACCAATTTACCCAAAACGGGGCCTATAGTTTGGCGCTTCATCTCATAGGGTTAGGTTTCTGGATGTTTAGGGTTTTCCATTATTTCTCAACAATAAATAGGCCTTCAAGCCTCATTGTAAGATAGTTTAGAGGCATGTAGCTTCCACATCTCTCCTCATAGATAAGCTACCATCGCCTGAGCTAGTTTATTTCCATTTATGTTTGTAAGCATATTAGTATTTTACATTAATGAAATGAAGTATTATTTCTTCTGCATCTCTGTATTTATGAGTATCTCTATAATTTGTTGTGTTCCTGTTTAAATTTGGATCAGTGGTATCAGAGCAGTCTTCTTTTTCTCTTTTTTCTTTGCATGTCCTCAATGAGGTCGGGACATAAGGAGTTAGGGCTTGAACTGGTCGAACCTTTGCAAGACTAGCCTCTCAAATCCTGACATCCTCCCGTGGCGGATGAAAAGAAAGACAAGGGGGCAGGAGATCTTATCAAAATCTTGCTGGAAGAGGCCCTTGAGCGACAAAGGAACGCGATGATGGACAACTTTGCCCAGATCCTTCAGCAGCTACCCAGGGGTGACACATCTACTTCCAGCAGCTACTCTGGAAGCGCCACACCCTTTAAGGTACAAGCTAACTTTGACATTCCCATATTTTAGGGTCAGATAGATGCAGCCATTGTAGGTAATTGGTTAAATATACTAGAATGGTATTTTTCCATTCATGATTTTTGCGGCCGAGAAAAGATTACTTTCGCTCTTCTCAAAGCTGCCCCCCTCATTAAGGACTGGTGGGAAACTTACTGCCAACAGAAGGATGAAAGTACGGCCTCACTATTTTCAGCCGCACCCACTTGGAATTCATTCTGGAATACCATCAAGGAGTAGTACTACCCTATCATAAGCTATGAGGATAAATACATAAATTGGACCACTCTGCAATAGGGAAGGGACCAAGACATGCAGGAGTTTACCAATATTTTTCATACCCTTCACACAAAATTGGGTATCAAGGATTCTGAGTTGCATTTCATACTCAAATATCGTAGCTGCCTACATAGGTACATCCATGAAGAGATGGAGTTCCTGGACATCTCCTCGCTCAGCATGACGTACCGATACACTGTCAAGATCCAGCAAAAGTTTAAATAGAAGAAGCGGGACCTTGGATTTGCAAATTCGAAGCAAGGGAAAGGCACCCCCAAACTGCTGGACAAAGGACAAAGCCAAGGCAGGGTGGCCTAGGACAACCCACCAAAGCTGCAAGAAAATAACAACACCACCAAGCCGAAGAAGGACATGGGAAAGTGGTGTGAGTTCCATTAGAGCTCCACTCACAACACAAGTGAGTGTCGAGCCAAGCAGTCAATAGTGGCCAAGCTAAAGTCTTTGGAATCAGATGCATGTTCCAACTCTGAGTCAAAACCCGATATGGGGAATGAAAAAGGGAAGCAGATTATCGATGCGGAGCCCAACGCCACCATTGCCACCACAAAGATCTAGAAGGAGGAACCCGAAGATCCAGAGGAGGAGGAGCGCCTCTTCCACTCCCATATGTGGGTAAAGGGCTCCTTGTACAGTTCATTATCGATAGTGTGAGCCAAAAGAACCTCATTTCTTGAAGCCACTGGGCTTACCGACCACAACACATCCACACATGTACACCATCGGGTGGCTTCACCAAGGACGGGATCTTCGTGTGAGCCAGCAGTGTCGCCTTCCATACTACATCAAGCCCTTCACGGATGAGGTATTATGTGACGTTTCTCCCCTTGATGTTTGTGATGTATTATTAGGCCAACCATACTTGTAGAAGAAACATGTTGTGTATGAGTCAAGGCCTCGTGCTTTTATTGTTACTTTGGGAAATAAGTTGTACAGGATAATGGAGGTAGCACTTCCTATCACCATCTCTTTGGTTACTACAAAATAATGAAGTAAGCTCATTTCCAAAACCGGGAAATTTGTTTTCTTGATGATACGCCCTCAAGGAAAGAAGAAGATGGTGGCAGGACCTCCAAACAGGGCCCCTCCGCATGGACAACTACAACATGAACAAGGTCGTGGAGGAGTACGAGGACATTCTTTACCTCCCCGGAGAGGTTCCTCTACACTGTCAGGTCAAGCACTCCATCAATCTGACCCCAGGTGCATCGCCTGCTCAATGGACCAATCTATTGGCTCTCCTGTTCTGGTGAATGATGAAATCAAGAGGCAGATTCAGGAGTTGCTACAGAAAGGTCACATCCAACCAAGTTCATCTCCCTGTGGGACCCGATCATGTTGGTACAGAAGAAGGATGGGATTGGAGAGTCTGTATTGACTATCGGGCACTGAACAGATCACTGTCCAGAATAGGTACCCAATCCTGTGGATTTATGACACTTCTAACAAATCAATTGGAGAAAATATTCAGAAAGATTGATTTGAATTTTAGGATATCAGCAGGTACCTATTGAACCCTATGATGTGTGGAAGACTGCCTTCAATCCAAGAGGGCCTTTTCGAATGGTTGGTTTTGCCTTTCGAGTTGACGAATGCTTCTACAACCTTCATTGAGGGCTGATAGATGACATCTTTGCAGCCATTCACCAACTCATTTGTAGTGGTTACTTGGATGACATCCTAATCTTCAACAGAGTGTGGAAGAGCACCTCCACCACATCTGACAGGTTCTCCAAACACTGTGGCAACACAAGTTATGTGCCAATTTGGAGAAATTCACTTTTGGCATGACCCAAGTTCAGTATCTAGGATACATTATTGATGAACGGGGGTTGCATGTGCATCCAGCCAAGATCCAAGTCATTCGGGATTGGTCATCTCCAACCACTCTGACAGAGATCTGCAGGTTTCTGGGTCTTGCCAACTTCTACCGCAGGTTTGTGTTGGGATTTTCTCATATCACTTGGCCCTTGAGTCAAGTCACTAAGGCAGGAGCGAAAGAAAAATTCTTTTGGTCAGAATATCAATAGAAGGCATTCATAGAGTTGAAACATCTCCTCTGCTCGACACCAGTGCTTGCATTACCAGACTTACAACAACCATTTGAGATCGAGACAGATGCCTCTGATTATGCTATTGGGGCAGTCCTTACTCAACACGGGCATCCAGTGGCATATCATAGTGAGACACTTTCAGACATAGTCTGGAAGTATCCCACTTATGAAAAAGAGATGTATTATATTGTGCAGGCCTACTAATAATAGAAGCATTACATTTTGGGGAAAGAAATGGTCATCCACGCAGACCACCAACCCCTGCAGTTCAAACAGATGCAAGGGAAGTTCCAGAATGGTCACCATCAGAAGTGGTCCACATACCTGCAACAGTTCCATTTGAATATCAAGTATAAGAAGGGAAGCACCAATAATGTTGCAGATTGCCTTATTCGAACACTGATCATGGCATTAACCACCATGCTCAACTCTTGTGGGAATGAGACTTTTGATTGGCCACTTCTCTACAAAAGCAACCCAGAATTAGGGCACACATACCAGACACTCTTAGAGGGTCAGCATGTTCCAGATTTTCACCTCTAGGATGCCCTGTTATGCCATCTAGGTCACCTTTGTGTTTATTCAAGTGATCATGCCAAGATGATTTGGGAAGCACACTACAGTCAGGCTGTTGGAAATTTCGAGGTTGAGAAAATAGTGGCAGTATTGCAGAAGTATTTCTTTTGGCCAAATCTTCGACAGGATGTCGGGAAGTACATCAGATCCTGCATTACCTGTGTCATTGTCAAACCGACCATCAAGAAGTAAGGCCTCTATACTTCATTGCCTACCCCTAGTCGACCTTGGGAATCCATCTCCATGGATTACATGTCATACCTTTCTTCTACTAAGCATGGAAATGATTTATTTTTTTGTGGTCGTCAACAGGTTCTCAAAGATTGCCATTATGGTGACCTGCAAGAAGAATGTCACAGCAAAATCTTCTGCTAAACTCTTCTTTGAATAAGTGTGAGTTTTCTTTGGGATCCCCCAGTCTATCATCTCATATCAGGATAGCAGGTTCCTTAGTACATGTTGGCCCAGTCTCTGGTTGACGCTGGACACCAAACTCACTAAGTCCACAGCCTTCCATCCCTAAACCGATGACCAGACAGAGGTTGTCAACAAGATGATCATACACATTCTGTGCATGTACAACTCAAAGTATCCACGCACATGGGATTAGAGCCTCCCCTATGTTCAACACAGCTATAACTAGGCTCTCCACAGCTCAACTGGCCACAGCCCTTTTCAGGTGGGCTTGGGATTCTAGCCACTATGTCCCATTGATGTGGCTATGCCATTTGTATCTACTCAAGCAAATTCAGCTCATGTCCAGTCCAAAACAAATAAGGCCAACAGATTCATTGAGCACATCAAACATATCTGCCAGTAGGTCCATGACATTCTGGAGAAATCAAATGCTAAGTACAAGCAGCGACATGATCAACATCGGGTGCCACACAAGTTTCAGGTGGGTGACAAAGTCTGGTTTCATTTGCAAACGGAATGCCTTACCGGAGCCTATCGTAAACTCAGACCACTTCAATATGGTCCTTACACAATTACCAAGTTTATGGGAGCCAATGCATTTGAGCTCAGCATTCCTCCATTCCTTGGCCTGTACTCAGTGTTCAATGTGGACCGTCTTCGACCATACTTCCCACCATTGCTAGACACATCAGACATTGTAGAACAACTCACACCTATAGAGTTAAATCCAGATTGCATGGAATAGGCCACAACTAATTGGATCATGGACACACAGAACAAGAACACCCAACAGCAAAGAATCCAACTATATCGAGTTTTCAAAGCAAGCCAACTCATTCACCAAGGCAAGTGGCTCACCAGGGACCACGTTTAGCAGAAGTTTCCTCATCTCATGGAGGAACTCAATGTAATGGGGACCATTTCTTCCTAAGGGGGGAGGAACTATCCATGTGGATATTGGTGGCCACCCACCTATTCCACTTGGACCTCCACCATTGTTTCTTTCATTTTTCAGTTTCCTTATTTGTAGCACAATTTACTATTTTTGGCGGTTTTTCAAGTCCTGAACTTCTGGAGCAGTTTTGAGGCCCTAAACGACGTTTTTTGGGAAAACTTGGAGCAACATGGGTTTTTGGATTGATTTTTCTCATTCCAAAGTTGTATTCCTCGAATAGATATTTCTAATGAGGTATTGTGCGCATCAAATGGAGATCGTATGCCAAAGTTACGAACTCGGGAAGTTGATGTACCAATTTACCCAAAACGAGGACCATAATTTGGCGCTTCATCTCCTAGGGTTAGGTTTTTGGATGTTTAGTGTTTTCCATTGTTTCTCAAAAATAAATAGGCCTTCGAGCCACATTGTAAGAAAGTTCAGAGGCATGTAGCGGCCACATCTCTCCTCAGAGATAAGCTATCATCGCTCGAGCTAGTTTATTTCCATTTTTGTTTGTAAGCATATTTAGTATTTTACATTAATGAAATGAAGTATTATTTCTGTTGCATCTCTGTATTTATGGTTATCTCTATAATTTGTTGCATTCCTGTTTAAATTTGGATCATGGAGGGCTTGGAGTGTTGTGGTGGCTTGGCCTTTGTAGAAATTTCTTCTTTTAATTGTTGTCCTCATTGCTTGAAATCATCACCCTTCATAATTTGACTTTTACACATCACATGAGTGAATGAGTGAGTCAAAATTAACTAGTTGAAGGTCATCAAGACTGCTAACCTATCCTTAGCTTATAAAACCTCATCTCTCATGCATTAACAACAAATTTCTAATTATAATATGCTCAAGAGAAGAGGTCAAGAATATTTCATACCTGTACCTACCTAATGGTTGCTTGAGAGACATGCATGTTGTTGTTGAGTTGATGTTGTTGTGTTGCTAATGACTTAGGTACATCTTCTTGACTACCTTTTTCTTTTTTGTTGATCTCATTTTCCTGATGGGTTGTCTTCTTGTTGATGTGCAGGTGTTGTGGGACCTATATCAACCTTCCCTAAAGAATCCCTGACCTTTTGACCCATTTCTCCATCATATTGCCTCTTGTAGCTTCTTCTCAGCTTTCTTGTAGAGATCCTATAGTAATTCAGGACAGTCTCTTGTAGCAGACTTGTTTTGTCCATATCTCCCAAATGGTAGAATGGATTAACTTGAAATTTTCTGAGCATGTTTCCATCATCATTATGAACCTCCCCATAAAAAAATCTTGGCCAATGGATACACGAATGTCGAGAAAAACTAAAAATGGATGAAGGTGATGGAGGTCCATTTCTTGGAAACCGTGCACTAGAATTTTCTAAAATTTCTTGGGCATGTTACCATCATCCATATGCATCTCCCCTTGAAATAGTTTTTTAAATGGATGTATGGATATCAAGAAAATTAAAAAATGGTTGTAGGTGATGGAGGCTAATTTCTCGAAAATTGTGCCCTAGAATTTGTTGAAATTGCTTGAGCATGTTACCATCATCCATATGTGTCTCCCCTAAAACGGCTTGGAAAATGGATACAAGGTTTGCAAGATATGGCAAAAATAGTTGTACGCTCTATGTATTTATGTTTCCTGTAGTAAAACAGAGCATTCCTGTAGTTTTTTAGGACAACAAGGAAAATGAGTGGTAGAAACTTGGAAATAATGAGTGGATGGTGGAAATATATGAGGGTGATGGATTTGCATGGCCTTGTTCATGTTGGAGCATTTGAGCAAAGGATAAGAAAGTCAAAATTTGACTTCTTTTGACTAGGTTTGACCTATTTTTTCTTTTGTTGGTGCCAACTTGTCTTTGTTGCTTGCAGATGTTGGAGAGAACCTACATTCATTAGAGAGATACATGGAGCACATATTTTTATTTTTATTTTATTTTTTCTTCTAGGCCTACTAGTTGTCTCAATGAGGTTTTCAACTAGTAGGTCTACCTAGGCGCCTCAAAGGAGATTTTCACCTAGGGTTTTTTCTTTCTCTCTTTTTTCTCTTTTTCCCAACCCATTGACCGCCTCATGGAGGTTTTCAATCAATGAACCAATCTCAAGTGCCTCAAAGGAGGTTTTCACCTGATATTTTATTTTTTCCTCTTATTTTTCATTTTTTTTCTACCCTACCTTACTTGAAAAAAAAAATCACTTTCAATTATAAGAGTACTTCCAAAAGAGCCATGTTCACATAAAAATGACAGACAAACTGATGTGTAGGCTTGAAATGCATGCTTTGACATGTACCTGAATTTGAGTGATCAAATGCTTTGACTTTGATGATATCAAGCACGATTGAAGAAGAGAGTGTTGCTACAACTTAGTGACTGTCTGGAACCAAACCTCAATATAACTTTCATGCCCTTGGTTTGATTTCTTATCTGGATCATTCTTCATGTCTTCTTCTACCATGACCTTCAAATCTTCCTCATTTTGTTGATTATTCTCTTGAATACATGGAGGATTTGAAGGTAACCATGAGGGAGATTTCTCAATCTCTGATTTTGATGTCTACTCTTCATCAAGTGCAGCCCATGATTTTGTGGTCTTCTCATTTGAATCTTCTTCTTCTGGATGTGGTCCTTCAATTATATCAAGATAATATCTTTTTTTCAATACTCTTCCTGAGCTATGGTGAACACCATTGATCTCAAGAGGAGATGTTTGGAAGTGTTATACCTCACCATTGTAACTAGGTTGAGCTACTTCAATGTGTGGGTTTGGAAATGGTGGTACAGGTAGTTGAGTGGGAGTGGATATTTGAGATGGATGTGGTTGGGGTTGTGGTTGTGGTGGAGGTGGATGGTAGGGATAATATGGAGTTGGGTATAAAGGATTTTGACGAAAATATTGAGGATATTGTGCATGGCTCCCATGAGTTCCTTTCCAACCTTGTTGCCAAGATTAGTTTTGGGGTTGAGATGGCCAATGTTTCCAAGCAAAGGGTGTGTTCCAATTACTTTGAGGTGGATATGCATAACCTTGGAATTTTGAATTAGTCTCTTGCATCATACTAGGTTGACGAGGCTGCCATGGTCCTCTTGGAGCTACATAACATAGCTACTTTGGTGATTGACTTGCTCCATTGTCCTCTTGGTAAACTTCCTTCAACCTTGCTAATGATGGACAATGTTTAACATCATGTGATTCTGCATGGACAAAAAAAATATCAACATCTTCTTTTTCTTCATCTTGCATTCTTAACATTTCTACTTGTTTGGCTAGGTTGTGAAGAATTTTTGTTTTAAAATCATGAAACAAATTTCCAAGCTTAGCTTGACTTACCGATCTTGATGTTGATTTACCTACTCTTGCCCTTCCTCTTGATATGTGTTTGCATATTTCACAAATTTCTTGAAATGATAATTGGTATACATCACCTCTACTCATAAGATCAAGGAGATTAATCCATTCATCCCTAATTGTTCTCAATAAGAGGGTTTTTAGTGTGTCGGGTCATAAATGATGTAGTTTTTCCCTCTTAACATTATACAAGAACCTCTCTATTAGATCCTCAAGGCTCTCATCTTCTTTTTTATTCATTCTAAATATTTCTTCTTTAAGATCATGATCTTTATATTTTTCTAAAAATATATTTTGCATATCATTCCATGATCTTATTAAATTACTCCCTAAACTCATGAACCATTTAAGAGATCTATCCTTCAATGTTGTCGGAAACAATCTCAGTTTTTGAGTTTTTAATAAGTAACAATAAGATCTACAAATAATTTCAAATTCAAAGAGAGGTTTCTGAATTCTATGACCTTAGACCATGAAATTTTGGAAGAAAAGATGGAGGGATGTTCTTCATGTGCACACTACCATTAGTACCTTGAATGGGAAATCCGAGAGGTTCTTCCTCATTGTCATCATCTCCATCCATTTCTTCTACATTCTTTTCCATATCCTCTTCTTGTACCTACAAAAGTGGATGGTGATATGGCTCTTACTGCACCACGTGATCAAATGGGGGGTGGGTTGGTGTTGGAGAATTTTTTGCTTTTATGATCTAATGAAAACACTAATGCAATGCACTTTTCTATTTTTAAAATTAAATATGCCTAATGCAAGTATTTTTTTGTTTTTGCAAAAAAGTAAAAATAAATGAATCAACTAGGGAAGAAAACAATGTATACTTTGAAACCTCCCCAGAAACGGCGCCAAAAAGTGATGAGCCTTGGTATTGCAACAAGAATGCTGCAACTCCCAGGGCTACCGACTTTAATTATCAACTCAGAGTTTGTATAAACTTAAGAGGTATCAACACTATATGTGCAGCATACAATATGTCCTTCCCTTGCTGTCATGATGTAATGGATTGTATGTACTAAAATCAAATCCTAAACTAATTGCAGAAAATGAACTACTTGAAATGGAAACCCTAACCTATTGCAAGAAATAAAGTACAAGGAAAGAAACATATTCTAATTGCATAAAGATCATGAACTAAATGTAAAAGAAACCTAACTCAACCCTATTTATCACATGTGATGATTTAAACTAACTGAGCATGGAATCTGATCTAGGGAGTATTAACTCCTACATGCATGTGCTAATTAAGAAATAAAAAGAACTATTTTTCTTTATCTTTTCATTTTATAAATGCAAATGCTAATCTTTCCTTGTTGTTTGGCAAGGGAGACAGGTGTGGAGGAAGAGGGGTACAATGGTTTTGATGGCTTGGAGGTCAAGTAGAGGCTTAATCCTAGCTTAAATGATGATTTTTCTTAATTTGGTCTCAAAACAGTGTTGAAAATGCAACAAGATGACGGAGCTTAGTGAAAAGAAGTCGCCTTCACTAAGTGGGCCCGCAGGCTATTTTTGGCGCAAAGTCTATTTTTAGACTATGTCTATTTTTAGACATATGGATCATGGTCTATGAGTTGTAGGATGCTATTTATGGATGATTGGTCATGTTGGTAAAAATAGATGGATCTCTATTTTTAGACATATGGGCGAAGTCTATTTTTAGACTGCCAGTCAAAAAAATAGAACAGTCGAATATTATTAGCTCTTAATAATATTTGGACTATAAACATTATCTTATCCTCTTGCAGCACTTCAGTTCGAGCTACGGATGTGGCACATACAACTACCAGAAGGAAATATGCTTTTCCTATGGGTTAGTTGAGCTATTGCATGATGGACTTCAGTTAGAACTCAAGTGATTGAGTTTGGTGGAGTTGATGGAGTTGTGTTTAGTTTGACTTAGTTGAACTAGTTGTATTT